>WSXT02052381.1:0-12925 GCA_011762715.2 Neuroterus valhalla
CTCAAACTTGCGAGCGAAGCGAGCTGCGCGCGGAGCGCGCGATGAGAATGTGCCCGCGAAGCGGGCAGATTTTTTTTGGCTTTTTTTTGTTGCTTGGTAGCTCGGCCAGGGTCAACATTCACCTTTTTCAGATCCCTGAAAATAAGTTTAGGTGTAACTTTGAAGCCAAAGGCGTAGGAAATATTTTTGTTGGTCATAAAGAGAATAACAGCTGAAGAAATCAATTTTTCTATTGCAGTTCGTTGAGAAAGCGATGTTTCAATTGCTGTTCTTAATTATCAATATTTACATGAAAACTCTAACTTATTTCTGTATATAATGCATAATTGTTCGAGACGGGAAGAAATTGGAAAATAAAACAAAATAAAATTTCAGAAAATTCAAACTAACAGCTAACTCGTCAATTTTGTATAATCGGGTAGGCTGAAAAACCGAATTCTCAGAATTAGAAAAACTAACCAAAACACTGACTTTTTTTACTAAGAGAAATAAATTTCAAGTCGAGAAAACCGATTTTCTCTAAAACTTTTTTACGTATAACACAAAAATATGAATCTTCAACCAAGATTTATTGTCATAAGGAGGATTAATTTTGAACATAATGTGTAAATCTTTGACGGAACAGATGGATCTTTCAATGACAGTTCAATTTTGAGTAAAAAAGATTAATTTTCAACAAAAGATGGAGTATTTAGATTTCGAAAATGAATTTCCTGTAAAATAGTTTACATTCTAACTACAAATGGAGTAGTCCGATTTTGATTTGAATAATAAATATTCGAAATAACTAAATTTCACTTGTGAAAGTAGTTTAACTTCATCTAAAACTGCTAAACTTTTGGTAAGAAATGATTAATTTCGAGCAAAGTAAGTCACTATTCAATCGAATAACCAACCGCCAACGTTAAAATAATAAGAATCTGAATGAAAAAGATCGAAAATCCTGAAAGAATGATGTTGAAAGTAAACTAAGAATCAGAAAATTTGAAATTTTTCAAATTGATGGGAAGTTATATTCAAATAGAGAACTAGAAACTATCAACTAATAAAATTTCAGAAAACCTTTGAATGAATGCAATCGCGAAAGAATTTATTCATTTAATTGGCCTAAGCCTTTCCTTTTTTTCCATTTTCCCCAAGTTACAAACATCAGGTAGCTTGTAAAACAGGCCGAACATGTTGTTTATCTTGAGCTAACACTGATGCTAATAGCTCCTTCAATACCCGGAGAAAAAAAAAATTTTTAAAAGAACAATCGCCAATAGCCAATCGTGTAACTGTTCTTAAACTTCATTCCTTTTTCTATTAGAATGTTTGAATTTTCTGAATTGTTTTGAACATTATCAGAGTATTTTATCACAATTTAGAGCTGAGATCGCATCTTCCTCTACAAATAACTCTGCAAGCCTAATTAATTACTGTTTCAAAATTTCAGTTATATTTACAGTCAGATGAAACGTCAAGATAGCCATCTGGTCTTTTTCATTCATTTTTTTTAATTTTTCAACAAAACAGAACAAGTCAAAGTTGACTAATCTAAGATTTACGTATTCGACCGTGTTTTTGCACCTTCACCTCATCCTAACTTCATTTACAATCAAGAAGTGAAAAACCATGAATGGGAATTTGTCCCTAATAAAATAACCTTTACAATAAAGTTTGTTTTATTCTTCATCGATTTTTTGTCACTGACTTACTCAAATTTTTGTAGAGAGGTCAGGACTTGTGAAACCCATAGTAGGCGTATCGTATTTATTCATTCTCCACAAACAAGAATGATACATAACCAGATTACATTCGTATTCCTCTTATTGAGTGTATTTTTCAAGCATTTTTCTTCAGGTTAGCAGAATAAATATCTCATTTTACAATAAATATTTCGTTTCAGATATTAGAAAATTAATAAATCAGATACTTCAATCTCCAACCTAACAGTCTATAAATGCATTACATTTGAAAAATACTTATTGACAATATATTTTCAGATGAATCTGGTTGTGAACAAAGTAAGGATACTTTGGCTACTCTTGAATCTTTTTGGATTCCTTCAGAGTCAACCTGAGGAATTTTATTGGATCCCCTACAAATCGGATACAGCAGAGACCAAACACATCCCTGGATATGCAATTCTCCCAGAAAACAGTGCAAAATCTTCACAGTATTCTTTGAATCCGTCAAGAAATCTCCTTGATAATTATGAGTACCAGTTTGCTCCAAATTCTGAGCAGTATAATCAGAGCCCAAATAATTACAATTATAATAATTATCGTGCCAGGCAAACGGAATTGAATAAGGATCCTTACAATAATTATTATGCGAACGATAATAGTTACAACGCTCACAAAACTTGGGAGAAAAAGGAGAATGCACCACAATTATATTTCCGTGAACTTGGCGATTTGAAAGTGCAACCAAGGAAGAATGTGAACAATACTACGGCTAGGAAGCCTGATGCAGTTATAAAAAGTACAGCGAATGGGAAAATTCTATCAAAAAATTTATCCCGAGACGAAATCAACAGAGTAGCTAGACAAACCCAAAAACAGAGGCCTGGATTTTTTTGGACGTTGTTTAGAGTTGCCTTTGAGGTTTGCGTTGTTATGACTTAAAAATTCTAATTTATTATTGGCATTTCTTATGTTTTGTTTTGAGGAAATTTAATCAATTTTTGAATTTGTGTTTTTATTTGTTTATGCATTCTATATAAACAAGTACAATCAGTTTTAAGAAGTTATAAGGAAGAGATACATATCAATCTCTTTAATTCTTATAAAATTATTAATAAAAGAGAATTTAACGATTTCTCTCTAATACACATTGTTCACAAAGTAATATTTAATTATGATTCCAAAATATTGTAGAATCAATGATTCAGATGATTCTACTAGAATCTTAGAATTTCAATCGTGATTTGTAACTCATCATCAATCAATGTGTCTGCCCTTTTAAAAATTCAACATTTGAAATCCGTAGCATATATTTTCAATTAACTTTTTTAAATTGAAGCCCCTTCAGGATGCTTGTCGTGGGAGCGCCGCTGTTCAATCGGTTGCATACTGTGCAGGAGTTACATTGATTCACGAGCTCAAACTGTTTCAAAATCTTTCGAGTTATTTTCTAATCGCTATATTTTTTAAAAGATTATCATTGTGTCCATCTTTAATTCAAAAAAATATTTGGTCAAAATGTGCAGAAATCGGGACAGTCCCAGGGACCGGAAAAGTGAATTAGAATTTGGAAATATTGTTGAGAAATATGTTCAGAGTAACAATTTATGATAGAATCAATGAATTTCATCCATTAATGGTATCAAATGGAATTTAAACTAAATCAAATTATTTTAACAGCAAGAAAATTTGCGTCACAGTAATACTCATAAATAAAAGTATGGAATTTATGCATTTAAGTTATTATATCCAAATAGTCTATGAAACACTTTCTCCATGCGTATTGCAGTGCTCTAAAAAAACAAAAAATTTTTTTTATCACGCACCCCTTCAACTTATTCCATCCAGTAAAAATGTAGATTATAATGTTCTTTTTACTGAAAAAAAGTTTGAACGACGCAAAATGGTTCAAAATCCCAAAAAGCTGTCCAAAAATCAGAATCTCGATATTTCACGTGGTTCGAGTACCCATATGAGGTTTTTGGGGTCGCTGATTTCGAAAATGAAATAATAAATAAGAAATTCACAATGGCGGACACTAAATGGCGAATATTTTTTCAAAATTTTCCATGCATTCACTTGAAAATGAGTATCAACGGGTTTTTGAGTTCGCTGATTTCGAGAATGAAGTCAAAAATCCAAAGTTCAAAACGGCGGATATTTTCTAAAATTTGCCATGCATTCACTTGAAAATGAGAATTAAGGGGTTTTTGGGGACGCTGATTTCGAAAATGAAATCAAAAATACAAAATTCAAAATGGCGAACCCAAAATGTCGAACACTCTTCTCAAATTTGCCATGCATTTACATAAAAATGAGTAATAACGAGTTTTTAGGGTCGCTGATTTCGAGAAGGAAGTCGAAAATCCAAAATTCGAAATGGTGGATATTTTCTAAAATTTGCCATAGATTCACTTGAAAATGGGTATTAACGTGTTTTTGGGGTCGCTGATTTCGAGAATGAATTCAAAAATCCAAAATTCAATATGGCGGATATTTTCTAAAAGTTGCCATGCATTCACTTGAAAATGAGTATTAGGGAGTTTTTGGGGTCTCTAATTCCGAAAAAAAGTAAGAAATCCAAAATTCAAAATGGCGGACCCGAGATGGCGGACATTTCCCTGAAATTTTCCTTGCATTGACTTGAAAATGAGTATAAGGGGTTTTCGGGGTCGCTGATTTTGAAAATGGAGTCGAAAATCGAAAAATTTTTAATGGCGCAGATTTTCCAAAATTTGCCATGGATTTACTTGAAAATAAATATAAAGTGGTTTTAGGGATCGCTGATTTCGGAAATGAAGTCATAAATCCAAAATTCAAAATATTGGACCCAAGATGGCGGAGATTTTTCTGAAAAATGTCTTTTATTGAAATGCGGCAGCTCGGGGCAGCAAGTGAAAACGGTTTTGGAAAGTAGACACTTTTCCGCAATAGAAACAATAGATCTTGATACATGGACTCGCAAGACAAAAAAGAATTCTCAACGTGGACTTGTAAATCGGGTACAGAAGGAGATACTTTTTCACCCTACAACACATCTCACACATCGTAAACATGTTTGCGAAATATATATATTTCATTATTTATTCCTAATGTACGTACTTTCACGAGCGTTTTCCATTTCGCACAAACTTTCCCACCAAAAACTCACTGAATGTAAAATTTTTTTTTAAAATGTCCGCCAATTGAATTTCGAATTTTCGACTTCATTTTCGAAATCAGCGACCCCAAAAACCTTATATGGGTACTCGAACGGAGTGAAATGTGGAGATTCTGATTTTTGTCCAGATTTTTGAGATTTTG
This sequence comes from Neuroterus valhalla, assembly GCA_011762715.2. Lineage (NCBI taxonomy): Eukaryota > Metazoa > Arthropoda > Insecta > Hymenoptera > Cynipidae > Neuroterus > Neuroterus valhalla. The sequence goes on from WSXT02052381.1 coordinate 4,971, forward strand.
AACCACTGTGCAACGATCCTTGGGTCTTTATAGGCCCAAAAGGATTTATGGTACCAATTTACGGTTACATCCGTTAAAATAACAAATATTTGGCGTTAAAAGCAACTAGAGTAACCCCAGACACCGAGCGAGAAAAACTTGACCCAATAAGACAAAAAAATACAATTCTTAAAAATCATATTTTTTTACTTACATTTCGTAATTTTTCATTTTGTTTGGAAACATTAGAGTACTGAAGTTCCAAAATAGTTGTCTATGAAATTTCCGAAATACAAAATTAAATATTTTAATCTGTATAAACGGTATTTTTCACGTTTAGGGGTTGCATTTTCGTTTCGATTTGGCAATATTTTTAACAGTGCCCTGAACTCTATTTGGACTCACAAAAATATGAATTTATTCCTTCACCTAATGGAAAAAGTTATGGAGTTGAAAATAAATTTTTTTCTTTCAGACTGTCAATGACACTCGTTCTGCCATCGGTCAAATATCAGAACTTCTAAGTAACGGAATTGCTCCAGATCCAACAACAAAAAAGCCAGGAATTCAAAGTAGCATGATACTTCAAACCACAACTGTAAAAAATGACATCACAAATTCAACAAATGGATCCAGTACAACTACTACCGAAGCACCATTTGTTTTGACTCGATCTGGATTACAAGGCATTATTCGAAGAAATGTGAAGGGCTTAGTTCGACTATTTAATATTGAATGGCAGGATGCTATAAATGTAAGAATTTGTTCAATATTTGATCAATTTCAAGAAGATCTACTGTACCTTTTCTCGAAATTAATAATGATGAATTTCTCCGTGTTAGAAAAGCCCGTTTCAGCCATTTATGGTATTATTGTTCTCATTAGCGAAAACACAACATGTTTTGATGATTTATTACCTCAGAGTACAAAAAAAGCATTTTTGTCAAAAATTTGATAACATTTTCTCAAAATTCGTACTTTGAAAGCTGAGAAATTCCGAAGTGGAATTTCAAAGTGCTTCGTCAAGGACAGGTTCCTGCCAAAGCCATAATTCACTCACTCTGATGAATTGTTTGTTGTAATATTGGTCCCACCTCATCTTTAGACCCTAATGGAGGCTCGTATTGACTTCTTTTTTCAGAATATCGCGTTATTGTTGGTTTTTGTTCGAATTTAAAATCAAGTAATTCTTGCGCCTGAAAAGCGGCACCGCCTTACATGCTGAGTAGCGGTCATTGGCGCGCACTGCCATGCCGGCCTCGAGTATCCTCGACAATCGCGGCGGGTAACGTGTATGTCGACCCTGAACCGTTGTTAATAAAAATTTCATAACTGTGCGTGGTACCATGATTCGTATTGTTGGAAATTTTAAAATGTATTTTCGGCGATAGCACTGCGATGGGTAAATAGAATGCGCGCCAGTGCTCCCAGGTCGGTGGATTTATCTCCAGATCTGGATAGACTTTCAAATCTCTGGGATTAATCATTCTCTGGAAAACTTCAAGATATTTGTTCTCAAAATCATAAGACTTTTCTCTTGACTGATTCTTTTTTTTCTATTCTGGAAGAAAATTAATGTTCTTCGATTCTAATGTAATGAATGAAACATAAGAATGGGGTGATTTTCCACGTTAATATTTCTATACATATTTCTGAATAAAATTGATGTACCAAAATTGAAATTAGTGTGAAACCCTTCAAATAGAAAGTCAAAATATATAAATTTACAATGAAATATTTGAAATTTGAAGCAAAAAAGGAAAATTATTCATTGCACAAAGAGATAATATCAAACAAAAGAGTTGAGTTTTCAGGCTAAAACGACATATGTTTCAGGAAAAAAACACGACCATTGAAACGAAAAACATGAATTTAAATTAATTAAAAAGCAAACAGTACAATTTTCAACTGAATGGACGAATATGAAAAAGACAGTTGCATTTTCAACCGAATCGTTGAACTTCGGAGTCAAAGAAGGTAATTTTTTGAAAGACCTTTGGATTTTTAGTCCATTTTGTAATAAATGGTTACAGTTTTCACGAATAATAATAAAGTTGATATTTCATCCGACGCAACATCCGAAACTTAAAATAAAAATCCGTTTAATCAAACTATCGAGAGATGAATCGTCTAAGAAAAATACCATTGTTGTTATCATTTTGATATTACGGTTTTGACCAGGCATGTATAATAATATTATGATGTAAATGTTTTTTGTCCACTGGTCTGATCAATATTCAAATAAATAATTATTTGAATATTGTTATTCTAAAGTTGTGGAAAAATTATTCTCTAGCTCTGCTGGGATTCGAACCCAGGTCCTACAGATTTCCGGTCTGATGCTCTAACCCACTAAGCTGCGAAGAGTGCAAGATTCATTTTTCACAACCCCCTACAAGCCAATTTCGATGAAATTGCGATACTTGTAAGATTTTCAATCATTCAACATGAAAGTAATTTTCAATTTTGATATTAAAAATATCCAACATCTGTAGGACCTGGGTTCGAATCCCTGCGGAGCTAGAGAGCCATTTTTTCACAACTTTGGAATAATAAAATTTAAATATTGATTAAACCAATAGACTAAAAACATCAACATCATAACATTATTATAATTTTTGTTATTCCAAAAAAAATAATGATTTGATATTGAATCAAGCACAGTTGAATTATATTAGAAAAGGAACTTCTCAACATAATAATTTACCCTTTTACCAAAAAGATTAATTTTTAAACAAAATTTTGTATTTAAAAAAACTAATTTTGAAATTAAAATGTACGATTTTTTGCTGAAGAGTTGCATCTTCAACCAGATAAGTATTCACATTTTAGATTGAGAGGAATAATTTAAAACAGTAGAAGAAAAGAATTTCTAACAAAATACAGTACGTTTAACCAAATTGTTGAATAAAAAATGACGATGAACTTCCAATCATTAATGGACTAGTTGATATTTCGCATTTACATATATTTATATATTGTGAGGATGGATTTTCTTTGGCTGCTGCTCTCATCGATATTGGAATAACTAATTACACATTTAGATCTTGATTTCTAATATTAGAGAAGAAAAATTACTCTCTTCTCCTACAAGCTACTTTCGACTAAGGCTTTTAAGATTACATACATTTTGAATTGAGAAAAAAACCTTCCTCCGGTGGGTATCGAACACAGGTATGGACGAAAATGGATTAAAACTCCAAAGGTCTTTCAAAAAATTACCTTCTTTGACTCCAAAGTTCAACGATTCAGTTAAAAATGCAACTGTCTTTTTCATGTAAGAAGCCTGAAAACTCTACTCTTTTGATGAATATTATCTCTTTTGGTAATGAGGAATTTTTTTTTTTTGGTTGAACTTTCAAATATTTCATTGTAAATGTAATATATTTTGACTTTCTATTTGAAAGGTTCTATACTGATTTGAATTGTGGTACATCAGTTTTATTTAGAAATATGTATACACATATTTTCGTGGAAAATCACCCCATTCTTATGCTCCATTCATTAAATTAGGAACGAAGAACATTAATTTGCTTCCCGAATAAAAAAAAAGGATCAGTCAAGACTAAGTCTTATGATTTTGAGAACAAATATCTTGAAGTTTTCCAGAAATTGACGCCCAGTAACGCCCAGTTATGAAATTTTCCATTAATAACGGTTCAGGGTCGACATAGACGTTACCCGTCGCGTTTGACGAGGATACTCGAGGCCGGCATGGCAGTGCGCGCCAATGACCGCTACTCAGCATGCAAGGCGTTGCCGCTTTCCAGGCGCAAGAAATACTTGACCCATTAGGGTCTAAAGATGAGTTAGGAAAAATATTACAACAAACAATTCATCAGTGTAAGAGAATTATGGCTTTGGCGAGAAGCTATACTTTACGAAGCACCTTAAGTCCCTGCTATCAATTACGAAAATAAAACGAGGATTTCCTTGATGATCCATGCCTGGATTACCAATACCGAAAAAATCCAAAATAAAATATTCAAATTTTTTTATTTATGACAAGAGAATGAAAATTCGTAAGTACAAGTACTGAACCATCAAGTACAATGGAAAAAACAAGTAGCTTTCGATTTTACTTCAAAGGTGCTCTTTCTGCAAACAAAACGTTTTGAAGTAAAGCTGGAACCTTGTATCACAATTTATATTTAAGAGAACTTAAAACCAATAAATATTCATGGATCGTCCTATTGGAATTTTATACTTCAGAGTGATTTGGAATTGGAGAGTTGTATATTTAAAACATTTTGAAAAGTAAAAAAAAATTGAATGAAGTCAGAAAGCAGCAGATTTATCAATTAAATTGTTTACTTCTCAATCGTTTCCAATTTGAGGACCAAAGACATGAGTATGAAAGTTCCTGAATTTGTGAACTAATTTCGATTTGTAGTAAACCTAAATTAAAGACAATCTCACTCAGAAAGCAGCATAAAAATATTTTTAGCTATTCGCAAAGAAAATATTTATGCATATAATTTGAACGAGAGATAATTTCTGAAACTTAAATATCCATTTGCCTGATTTTTAGCAATCACAAGTCACAACAAGGGAGTTTCAACGTGATCTTGGAAATTCGATTGGCAGCTTCCTTCGTGATAATCCCGATGCTTACTGAAAATTTACGCCTCCAATAAAAAGTAATGCGTCTAAAGTGAGTGAATTTCGGAATCAACATTTTTATATTCCAAGAGAATCAAATCGTGAGTGTTGCCATATTAACTCAAGGCAGTAGAATTTCAGAAGAAGAAAAAATGGTAAAAATGGCCAAAGATTGAAATCAGCGGAAAGTATGATTTTCTGTATGAGATCATTGTAAGAAAAATTCTATTGGAAGAGAAAAAGTCGAGCATAAACTTTATTTCAATTGAATTTTTCTTCGTGAGAGAGTAGCCGTATTTATTAATAATTTATTAGGTTACATCTATAATAATTGATTGTCTTCGTATGTACTTTTGTATTCATAATATACAGATAATTCTAAATTTAGGCATACATCATGTAGAAAAAGCTACGACCTCGTTCTTTTTTGAAGGTTTTAGAGTTTTTTGGGGCATCGGTCAGAGCTTTTCTCATAAATATTTTATTCGAATCTTCAAAAACAGTTTTTCGCAAAAGAGAACTGTATATTTTATACAAAACTAAATTGTCTTTCTTTTTGAATTATTTCCATTTTTTGTAAATTTACTTTCATCACATTCAAATCACTCATTGGACTTTTATCACTTTTGAACATGCTTTCGTATTTTCATTGAACGAGGTATAAAAGGCATCAATATTTTAAATCTGAATTACAACATCAAATTCGAATCAGTCTTATTATTTCTCCCACAACAAACAATCAAATTTCGAAAGAAATATAGGAATCTAGAACTGTAACACCGACGAGGAAAATTTTTCTTCCTTTCACTGACAAAGATGCGTATACACAAGTATATTTAGAATGAACTCCGTCACTTCGCTATCCAGGTAAGGTCAGTCTAGTGAAAGTATTTTATTTCTGATTAGAAATCACTAGTGTGATTTATTTCGATCTTAAAGAAGGTATGCGATTCGTCAAGGACGAAAATGCAGGTGGTCGATCACCTCATTAGGTATCTCTCAAGCTAACATTTTCAGTCCTGTCTTAAAGATCGGGAACGGATTTTTCTCCAATTAAACTCTTCCATCATTTTCCTTCAATTAACCCTTAGTCTTAGGTGAAATCAAATCACGCAATAAAACCTGATTTGTTTATCTGAGTGAATCAAACTGTTAAAGTTCCCATGATAATATTCCACGAAGGAAAGTCAATGTGTTCAGGTTGACAGTGAAATAAAATATGAGACTGTAATCACGAGTACTATTCCAATATGTAATTATTTTTGAAAGAGGCTTTTAATTAAGGAGCTGAGGAGGCAATTCTTGTGGAAAAGTGGCAAGTATGGACATAATATTGTGTACAATATTGCACTTTCCTTTTTCACTGATTGTCTTTTATTGCAGGATGAAAACAAAGAATAATAATACATTTTACTTTCAAGTTGATTGTAACGAAATATGTACGTAAAAAACTTGTGGAAAAAATAATGATTGTCATGGATCATAGTGGATTTCAGAGTGCCTTTCTCGTAATCACATATCTTAATTATAATCTTGATTGGAAATAAGTACACCTAAGATAATGAGTGACAAATCATTTTATGAATTTGAGCATGTGGAAATTTTTAGTTTGACCTTGACCATAGCAGTGAATATATGAACTACTTCCTGCACGGAAAGAAATTTGGTACAACAGCGGCACTTATAGGTAACTTCGTTGTGCCAAACTGTAGTACTGCAATTCGCCTTCTGTTTTTGACAACTGTTTTCCCTGATAGCGAACGCTGCCTTCAGAGTGTGGGGCAACTGTCATCTTAGGAACGGATACACTAACCTTATGGGACAGACCCGTTCCCAAAATTGTTGTTGCTGCTGCTTTCATGCCTTGGTTGTGCTGTCCTACTACTATGAATGCAGCACCTGTCAAAAATTTCTTTCCGTGCGTTGATCTGGAGAACTAAATTGCCATTTTTGATCAATAAGACGCAAACTAATGATCGGATAAAGTTGAAATTATTTATTAGGTCATTATGCTATTGTCAATAAGTGTGAAATGGTACACAATCGTAAAATAAATTTTAAATTTGTATGAATCGTTTTCAGGTGTCAATAAAGAAGGATTAAATTAAAAATTGAAAAATTGTCCAATCATTATTTCGAATAGATGTATTTAGAGGAAAAGCCGAAACGATTGAAAGTTATTATTAAAAAAATTACAACTCATGGAACTTATTGTCAAAAAACTTATGCTACTCAAAATATACATTACACAATAAACATGCACAATAAATTATTAGGATTCGTTCCAAGTAAATATATAACAGTTCTTTGTGCTCTAAGACTTTGAGATTTGAGGAACTTTCCCAGATTTATATTGATAATCGCAAAAAAAAATTTTAAAAGAAAATGTATGATCATGTGACCAATCATTTAGTATATAATAATATAATTTTCCGCCGAGTCAAAAAAATTGGAATTTTAAGAAAAATAAACCGATTCCAAATTGTACATGGATTGTTTCATACCCGAATTTCAATGATTGAAAATTTTCCTTGATTTGAATCTTTACTGATTTATTTTATTTATGAATATTTAAGCAAGAGCTTTGACGCCCTGCTCTCAGTTAACTATTTAAAAAAATATTTAAACGATATTCATATTTACTAAATTATGAAGCCGCTGATAATAAACCAAGTAATTAGTCACGTGACAGGCTGTTACATAACCTTGATAAAATGCATCTTTTAATTCTTAATCTAAGTAATTTTCGGTTATGATCTGTTGTTTACGACGGAAAATTTTTTTCTTGGGAGATTCATTATTTTTTTATTATCATTCCATTTTATCTTTTTGTCTCTATTTTTTATCATCTTTTTATGATTCACTATCTGAAAATAATAGAATCTTACTCATTCTCTTTCTTTTTTTGTAATGCGAATTTCATCAGCACCCGTAGCAATTTCGTAGAAAATGAAATTGAACTCTTCTGACAGTTGAGTATGACATTTCCGGGACTCAAGTCCTAAAGAAGTTCTGCTCAAATATCCAGAAACGAAATTGGAAGAATTTCAAAGAGAATAAATTAAATTTTTCTAAGACTTTCATCCCGAAAATTATTTGAGACTGCTCGAAACAGAAGAACAATGAAATGAAAACTAAGAAATTTAAAATTGGGAAAAAGGAACAAAATCAAATTTCTTTTACCGTTGAAAATTCGAGTTAAAATCTGCAACTCCAGGCAATTGACTTAAATAACAATAAGCCAGCGACCAAATTTTGACAATCACCCTCTAATAAACCTATTAAGAAAAAAGTGAGGAAAAAAATCTGCCCGCTTCGCGGGCACATTCTCATCGCGCGCTCCGCGCGCAGCTCGCTTCGCTCGCAAGTTTGAG
>WSXT02052392.1:0-12924 GCA_011762715.2 Neuroterus valhalla
TGGAATTAAATTTAGTGGAAAAGTGTTTATTTTGTTTTTTTGGTCGAATGATATAATGGAAACATGTGATTCGAGCGGAAGAATAATATTATTCGGAGACATGAATGGCGAAAATCATAGTATGATGGACTTTGTTGTAGCACACGAAAGACTGCGAGGGCTTGTAAAATATACAAGGGCTTGTAGAATATACCAGGGCTATGAGAAGTTCTGAAAGCGGAAGTGTGTGGTACTGCAAGTGTAGGAAGTAGGTCCGGTGATGCGTGGTATAATGATGATATACGCGTGTCAGTCAACGAGAAAAAAAAGTGTACTCGAGAATGATGAAGATGAGAAGTCTGATCGATAAATATACTGATAAAAGAAAGCAAGGATGAAATGAGAACGGAAGAAGATACAAAAATGCAAAATGATTTTCAAGGAAATAAGAAACTATTCTGGAAATAGGTCAAAAAGACTAGGAAGGAAATACTACCACTGAGGTAGTGGAAATCAGAGATGCTGATGGTGAAATAGTCTGAGATTCAGACATAGCGAAAGACTGTATGCGTGATTTTTTCAAGAATGTTCATGGTGGTGAAGCCACGGAGTATTACAACAGTCACACAGGCATGGATGCGTTAGAAGTTTCCGATCTAGGTGGCCAAAGCAGAATCGGTATTGACGTCATTATATCCATGATGAAAAAACTGAAGAATACTAAGGCTGACAGTGTGGATGGTATTACCTTTCAAATGCTTGTGTTTGATGTCCGATATTAGTTTGTGTGGCTGTGTGAATTCATGGATATATGGGCTGTGAACAGCGAAGTTCTGATTGATTGAAGAAAGGTGATTATTGTCCTAATCTACAAAGGAAAGGGTGGACAAGGCGACTGCGATAGTTCTAAAGCAATCATCCTTATTAAGTACTGTGGGAAAAATATTTCCAAAAATACTTATTGATTAAGTCATGTTAGTAACATAGGAAAGGACCTAGAAAGTTCAATGTGGATTTATGCCAGGGAGATCATGTGCGTATCAGATATTAGGCCTAAGACGAATTACAGAAGAAAGCGTAAAAGTAAGCAAAGAAGTTTTCTGTGTATTTGTTGATTTGGACTCATCGAAAAAAGGGCAAGAGCAAACTCATCGCAATCGGCGTGAAATTTCTGCGTAACATATGTGGTAAAAACCTAATGTACCAAGTGAGTAATGAGTGGGTTATCAATGGATGTGGTTTAGATATAATTTGATCAGTTTGAGAGAATGGATGCAGAACGATCAGCAAAGCAAGTATGTCTAGATATGGTAAATGGAAGCGCACCCAGAGGTAGACCAAAGAAGGGATGTGTAGAATGTGTAAATGAGACCCTTATTAGGAGAAATGTAAAGAGCCGTAGAAAGTCAAGAGCATTTATGAAAAGATGAATGGATGTGAAAGAAGCCAGAGATGTATGCCAGGATAGGGATGTTTGGAGAGCAATTGCATATAAGGAAAAGTGTGAAGCCTGGAACGAACAATTTTGGATACTAATTGGTCCGCATGAGGATATTAATTAGCGTATTATTTTTTGGCTTTATGAAACTCTTAGCACGGTGTCTTTGCTAGAGACATCAGGAAGCAGACCGTATCGGAGCGATGTTGCACAGAATGAGTGCGTCGTTCAGACCATACGTACTAACAGTGTGCTGTGTTCTTCAGGTTTCACCTCCTATGTTTCCGAAGTTACCTCGTGTACATTCATTCTGCTCAACGATTGAATTAAAGCTTCTATTTACTACAAATGCCACGTATCAAGACAAGGTTTGGGTTAAAAAATCAGGATTCAAAGGAAAATAAGGATTTTCTTCTGCTCGCAAAAACACGCAATGAATTCCAAGACCGATTTACCACCAATCCCTGTTTGCTTTTACTACACATCACTTGCTCAATATCTCCCATGTACAATTTGTTGCCAAATTGATGAAATTTGGGACAGAAGAGGAAAAATCAACTCGAAACGATATTATTATCAACAGAACAGTAAAACTCCCTAACAAATAAGACAAACCCTTTGGGAAAATTTGAATTTCAAAGCATAAAAGTTAACCGATCAACATATAACTTGTTTTCATCTGAGGGAGGTACATTTTAATGAAAAATATCAATTTTTTGTTTCTTCGTTAAGTTATTCTTCCTGAAATATGTTTGGCTTTAGTTGCTATAAAGAGAATGGGTATATGTCACTGCTGCATAAGGTTGTTCGGGATACATGCTATTATCGCATATTATATTTTTCTTGGAGATAAAGTAAACTTTAGCTGTATAATTTTAATGAATCAACCTACAAACCGAGCAGAGAATATAAATTTGCGGGAAAAAGTTTATGAATTTTTCATATTACCAAAACTTCGTTTATTAAAGAATTCAAGAGCTAAAAGAATTTCCCAGGAAATTGTGACGTTGCAAGGCACATACCTTTATGATTCCGCAGCTGTTTTCCGGTAACACTGTCTTCTTCGCAACAGAAACTAAAGAAAATGTGCGACAGCGTAAGTTGATGAGATGTTAAAGTTACACGAAGCGTACTTAAAATTTTTAATGTCTCTGGGAGGAATTATAACGCATTTTGAGCACGCCTTCATTTTATGTTGCTTTATAGTTTTATTGCATACCTCATTTTATCAGAAAGATGCACAGAACTCGAGCGAGGCAACTAAACGAATTATCAAACCCACGACTTTGCAAAAGATTCGATAATTTCAGAACCTGAAATTTTTTTTAATTGGCCTTCGGTTCTCAATTTTTGTGTTATTACATGCGTTTATTAATTTAATAATCAAGTCTTGGCAAATGTTTCGGCCACAGATGGGGGCCTTCTTTTTCGCCAGATTATCTCATTTAAGTTACAATATTCATTCTCAAAGTTTTAGCAAACGTTCCAGCCACGGATAGGGGCTTTATTTTGTGCCAAATTATCTCATCAAAGTTACAATATTATTACTCAAAGGTTTGGTAAACGTTCCAGCCACAGATGAGGGCCCTGTTTTGTGTCAAGTTATATCATGAAAATTACAAGCAAGGAATAGATTCAATAATCCTCAAAAACAACATTTTTGTGACAGAGAAACAAATTTTCGTGAAACATTTAGGTTTCCAGCCCAGGCCTAAGAATTTCCAAGAAGAAAATTGATCAGAGTCTAAAAATTACAATTTTTAGACATAAAGCATGTGATAGTTTTATGTATACTATGTATGCATAAATGTAATATTTCAACCCGAGAAGATTTCACCTAAAAATTACTAAACAGACTGAACTAAACAATGACGAATCATGCATCGAACAGATGCCCCTCCAATTCAAAGGGAGAAATGTATGATAGAAATATCAATCATATTCTTCTCTCTGAACACTTTCATTCGATATTCCTGTCACAAAATCAGTCCATCTTTTGCCGTCCCATTCTTCTTCAGTACACACTTTCAACACATTTCCCTATCACTCTACCCTACTAACACAAATTTCAACTATTTTTTCTTCTTCGTTTATCTAGTATCGACTTGCTTTTATTTCCTCTTCCATTAGGAACCATTTTACTCAATTCTGCATACTCCTTTGTTTGAACTTTGTTAGGTATTATGGTTCCCCCACTCAGTTAATCATCTTGTACCTACTGTTGTGCTGTAATTCTCTCCTAATTTTCTGTTCCTCTTCTCCCCATATTGAATCCTCTTAATTTCGTCTCCTCTCTCTTATCGCAGCTATACTTTATGCATAATTGCACGATTTCACTTTTCTTTCTCCTCTTACATCCTCTCATCATCCTCTTCTCTATGCCCTGGACTTGGCCACTTATTTTTCTCGCACTTTTCTTTTTTTTTCTTACTTGCAGCTCCTTATCTCCCCCTGCTTCGAACCAAAACCTTAAGCAGAATAATTTTCTTGCTTGTTTCTCCGTTTCTCCTTTATTCTATAACTTTTTTTCTTTGTCTGCTCACATTGAACTCAACAGTAGCTAACTCAACAATAAACCTTGTGTGAGTCCTTTCGATGCTCAAAATTACTCTCCTTTTTTATTTTCCATCCTTACTCTGAATCAAGTCACTACAATCATTCCTCTTTTTGATTGAAAAAGTTCCTTACATTCTCATTTATCTTTCGATGCTTACTACAACACCCTCCTGTTCACTGAGTCAAACGCTGCTTTGAAGTCAGCGAATCAGGCCACAACTTTTCCCTCTTCCGCCCCAAGTTCCTATTTTATAGGATAGTTTTGGTCGTGAATGTTATCAGTTGTTTCTATTCCTTTACTGAAGCCCGTCTTGTTTTGTAGCTTCTTCCTGTTTCTGCTTCCTGACATTCCAACTTGTCCCTGAGAACTTCCGCATAGATCTTATACCCTACCGGCATAAGAGTGATACCTCTTCATTCATGTAACTTCTCTACCCTTTCCTCTCTTATAAGAAAATCACTAATCTCGCACTCCATTCTCTGAGCCACCCTCCTATCTCCCATACTTTGTTACAGATTCTCCATATCTCTTCTCTTACTGCTTCTCCTGCATGCTTGGATTCTTCATTTTCCATGTCATCCTGTCTTGACGCTCCATTCTTTTGAAGCCCTTACCTTGACTCATTTACTTCCTTCCTGCTCAAACTGTTTCTACCTTCTCCTCATTCTTATCCTTCCCTCCTTTCATTTCCTTCCTTTACCGCGTCCTGTACCCCTTTCATGTTTCTCTTCTTTCCCTTCTGCCTTTCCTGGTTTATCATTTCCTCGTAGTCTCGTTGACTCTTGTTTTACTCCTTCTTGCATTCCACTCTCTTCTCTATTCTCCTTCATTTTCTCTTTACCTAGCTTACATTCTTCATCCCACCATCCTTCACTTTCTATGTCGCCCTCCTCTTTCCTAATAAGTGCAGTTCAGGCCATATTAGCATAAATAACACCTACACATATCTCGTTCATCCCAAATTTGAACTTGAGACCGCCTTTTAGACCTTCCATCTCCCGAAGAATCCCTCACAAAGATCTTCTCTTTCAAACGCAGCTATAGTCATTAGGTACTGCGAGCTTCACTTAGTAAGCAGGTTCGATAGCAGGTACTGTACTTTGTAGGTACGTTTGTCATGCAGTAGATGTAAACAGCACCATCCTTCACCAGAGAAAAATTAATAGCTCTTGCAACCGGATACATTCTGGCCATGAGGTCTTTGGTGGGATTCGTGGAAACGAAACAAAAAGATTTGTAGACAATAAACTCTTTGAACAAGTGCAGAGTAAACTACGGGGGCTAAAGAACAAGATGATTACGCTCTAGCCTCAAATCCTGGACGGGAACATGGAACAGGAGAAGGATGGCTAATACGTTAATCACACTTAGTACTGCGCAACAGACTAGGAGCAGAATAACTATGTGAATCACACGCTTCAAAAATCAGCCATCTATCAAGCAAAAACTAGAGCAAGCTGTCGAATATTTGCGGAAAAGGAAGTCAATAGATGTTGAATGAATGATACCGTAATCTCTAGGGGCGCAAGTGCATAGGAGACCACATCCTCTTTTTAGAAATACATTGAGAAGCAGTACAAGCATCAGGAGATCTAACTTGAAGAGAAACTATCTATGAGATGCACAAAGGGGCTCGAAAACAAGAAGTCAACGTTTGATCCACATTACCGCCAGATCTGTGGGAAGACACCTCCGATAGCGCTCTTCATATGGGAATCATATAGGATTCATCCCGTGTAGCATGTGCGTTTGAAGGTGGGGAAAAAGTGGAAATTCAGAATACTTCCGTGAACATCCCTGAAAAGAAGTCATAAGAGATGAGCAAATAGGGAACAAAAGATTTCTCATCATTAGATTTTTATTTATATATGTAAATGCACATAGTTTCATTTATTGTTTACAAATTCCTGAGTTCGCGCTAGTATTGTCGTTGTAGAATTATCCGGGTTCTTAGGAAGGTTATGGCGGGAATATGGAATAAACATGAAGTAGTTTCTGGATCCTCGTCTCTAACTCGGGATTATGATAAATTACCGTAATTAACAGCAATCAATCTTTTGGATCTCATCCCCAATTAGAGCTAATAAAAGAAAAAAAACCATCAGAAGCACGCGAAATATGGATGAAAATGTCAGTGCGCTTCTGCATCAAGCTTTGGGAAGCTTGAACCTTTGCCGGACATCCACTCGAGGTGTTTGTAGATGAATTGATCACACTCGATCGAAAAAATCGATTCAAAATAATAAGAATCCATTGGTTAAACAACCACCGCAGAGCCCTCCTGTGAGCAACTCTCATTCAGTAAAATGGCACATGCTCCTAGTGATCCCAAATTGAGCATCTACGACTGTCACGCTCGCCCGGCGTAGCGGTCATCATTGACCGACGTTGGCCGCCGTTTGGCACGTGATTCAAAGCGGACGAAATTAACTATAATTAAAAATAAAAAACTTGATTATTATGATTAATACTTGAATGTCAGAAATAACCTTATTTGTAAATAAGGTTTGAAATAAAATAGTAATGCGTATACTTTGTAAATAATAGGAAGATTTACCTTTATATTCCGCAAAAATTCCCTATTATTGACAAAATATAGGCATTACTATTTATTTCTAACCTTTATTTCGAATAAGGTCATTTATGATATTTATGTGTCCCATAAAGACCGCTGCGCTTCGCAGGATCAATAGTCTCACATGCTCAAGTTGAGATCACTGCAAACTCCCAGATGAACCATGCTAAAATACACCTATAGCCATGTCTCACGATCGTGAGATGAGTAATCGAAGATATATGTCCAAGTTGATAGTATCAATCGTGACACGTTGATAACTTGGACAGCCATTTATAAAAAAATTCTATTATTATAAATATAGTACAAGCATCTGTGGACATCTATTTCGTTCCATGAATAATACTTGTCGTTTAACTCTGAAGAACTATACATAAAGTTATGCTCAAGATATTCATTGCTGAGGCATCTCTTGAAAAAACGTAACAAATATACTGGAAAATGACAAATCATACGATTGTCAATAAAAATTCATTCAATCATGGCAGAGGATCGTTTTTTTCAAAAGTCAAAGCTAAATATATTGGTTCGGATCATTTTTATAAGGAACTCATGTAAAGAAGTAGCATGATAAATGGATACGTTTTTTTCAATTCAATTGTTCTCAACTATTAGAAATTTTTCCATTACTATCAAGGGCTGCTCAGCATGTTTCATTTCAAACTTCCAATACTATGTTTATGCATTAATCGGATGATAGTCACGAGATGGTATTTTTGAACGAAAACAGAATTCATATTATTGGATTAGAAGAAATTGAACAAATTATTCGAGGAATTCGCTGCAAATTTTCGCTAGGAATCGCATGAGCTTCTTCAAGAAAAAATCGTTCTAATAGTTCTGGTTTACAGATAATTTGTCAACATGCACCTCATTCGGCTTCACTGTAGGCTGACGAAACTTGATGCAGACGTGCTAGAACATTTCCAGGCATACTTCAGGAAAATTCGGTTTTATTCAGAGCTTCATTGGCTCGGAGTGAGAATGAGATTCCAAAGATTGAGTTCTGTATATTTTCAATGGTGAAAATGGTGGTTAGAGTGAAAGTTGGAAGAAATGGTACGATAAATAGATGGACGTGGTTGGAAGGAGTAATGGATGGGAGATGTTGACATACGTGGTTCATAAAATGAATAAAAATCGTAAACGCGATGATGGAAATTTTAGATGGCGATGGTGAAAGTCGTAGTGATGGAACATGGGAACAGTCGGAAGTGTAGGAGTAGAAGATGGAGTGGTAGATAGATGTAATCGAGGGAGCATTAGGAAAAGGGAATGGAAGGAGTAGAAGTAAGGGATGAATGTGGTCCACGTATATTACGTTATTTTAATATACGCAAGTGATGGATGGAAATGGTGTATTAAGGAGTTAGAAGCAGTGGATTATGGTGATCGATGGAAGCAGTAATAGGAGCAACAGATAAAAGTTGTGAAAGTAAAGAATGCGGTAAATAAGCTCGGGAGATGGATTTGTAAATCCTAGTACTTAAAAGATTAAAATTCTCTGCAAGATGCAGTGGATGGAAGTTATTAAATTGGTCAATGTGGTGCAAAAAGCAATGAACAAAAGCAGAGGATGTAAGCATTAGGCGTCTGTGGCAGAAGAAGTGAGTGAAGCTTTTACTCGGAAAGATAAAATGAAAAAGTTGGATAGATGGAAGATGAATGCATGGATGGAAGTATTGAGTGAGAGCGGCATGTGACGTAGAGATGGTTTGGCGTAGCGGATCTGGATAAAAGATGTTGTGGGTAACAGTTCAAGATGAAAGTAGCGGATATTGTCTAGTTGGATTTAAGACTCAGTTTATAGAAAATGTGCATGGACGCGGTAGACAGGTGTGAATGCAAATGTAGAAGCGTTACCTGGAAGCAGTAAAAGGTAGGAGTATATGAATATTCTGAATAGAAATGGTGTGAGAAATAGATGTAGTAGATGATCGTGGTAGATGAAAGAGATTTTTTTTTTTTCAAGTGGTCTGAATATTTTTCCTCAGAGATGTGGGCTAGATGTAAGACCTTGCCTAAAAGCAACCTAAACACTGGCATGATTTTGCAGGATCGCAAAAGCCACCTTGGTTGTCATTATGTGGATGCTTGTGACAAACTTTTTCACATTGGCAGTTTGTCCCCAGTTTAATCGTGTACGGTGGGTAAATCTGCGGGAGACCCGCTGCTGCTTCTGGCACACATTCACCTTTATATTTCGTTGACTTGCAAAAACCCATTATGCCTTTGGTGCCGAAAGCCAACAGAAGGGAAGTCATAAATAATAGTTCGAGAATCTGTTTCATTCTGAAGATAACTGTAGAGTTTGACTGATTCTTGTCTGCAAAAGAACAGGAATTGATTTCTATAATATGATTTACTGAAACCTAAAGTCACTATTGCATGATGAATTCAGAGAAAAATATCTTGGTAGAACAACCTTCGAAGTACATTTATTCATAACTAATGATTTTTTCAGAGGATGGATTTCTTTTACACCATGAATTTTTATCTCGAAACAAGCTGTAAATCTTGAACTGAAAGATATTCATTTTAATTTGAAGAAGATCGAATTTTCATTACAATGGGATAGTCATCATGGGATAGGCGTGCGATTCCTGTTAATTTCAACCGTTCTTGTACTGATATCTCAATTTTTTCCACTAAAATATCAACTTTTAGATATTCAGTTCAAAATTTGTAATATCAACTGAGGTAAACTTGTTTTCTTATTGAGTTTGATGATAATTACCTTACTGCAACTGTGGAGCTGACAAAAAGTTGAAATCGGTAGATCTCTGCAGAATTTATCAATCTCTATCTGGAAGACGATTGATATGCTATTATATTACACAGTATTAGTCTCTTGCGTGCTGAAATCAGTATTGAATTAGGTCCTTAGTTGAATCAATGCAGTATTTTTTGCAGTGAAAAAAGGCTTATGCTCTGTTAAGGTATGAAAGTAAGCTCGAATCTGTCTCCGGTAAAAATATGGACTAGATTGAGCGAAAAAGTATCAATTTCCAAACTAATCGGACTCACGACTGCAGTAAAGATTAGGAGGTAAAAGAGAACGAGTCCATAAATTGTGTATCTCTCCAAGGCTTCGATGAAGATAAGTACGTATTTCACTTCGGGGTCGAATTTTCTAATTTAGTGCCGATTCCAAATTCCAGTAATTTTTTTTTTATACAAAAATGATACATTATGAAACGTTATTCTGAAATAATCGAACATTTGGATATGGTCAATATACATTTAGAAGGCATTAGTTTTTATCTTTCCAATTACGAGAAACCAATGATAAGTAGATTGAGCTTGAAGAAATTAATTCACAATATTATTTACTATGCATATTCTCACAATATTTGAACCAATGACTTCAATAAAGATGAAGAACTGCTAAAAAATATGTGTAAAAAATCTTAATATTCCTGGATATTCGTTCATAAAAAATTATTTCGTAAGTATGTGGAAAAGAAAAAAGGTTCAAATTTCTGAATTGCCATGGGAAACCATCCATTGAAAAAATTTTCAACTGAATCAATGGCAACGGAAAAAGTTCCTTACATTTTTTTTCTAATAAGCAGGTCTTGCTAGTCTTAAGAGATAGCTGAAATTCTCATCTTTGAGGTTATATTTGATATAAGAATTGAAGAAAATGATTATCAATCGGTGAGCTTCCCATAGAATTTGTAATTATGACAGAAAATTATGTAGGCTCCAACACATAGCTCTTCAAATACATTCATTATATAATAATGAATATAATAATACAGAATTCATTCTGTATCCCCAGTTTCCAAGCATTTTTTCCTATTTCTTCTTTTCTTTGTTTTCCTGTTGTTGGGTACGAATTGAATCAATAGAGTCCAATAAGGAAATCCAACTATTTATTTGGAAAATCATGTCTGAGGTGAAGATAATATTTTCTGATCGAAAGTTCAAACACTTGTTTGGAAACTTATTCGTTCTTGGTTTCTCATGAATTGTTATGTTTTGTCTTTTTGACTGAATTTATCTTCTATTGAATCAAAATTTATTCACCTTCCTATTGGAATTTCAATTATCACATTGTGGAGTTGTCGGTTGGTCGTAAGGGCTAAGGCATGAGCTTTGGACCCACGCTACTGTCTATTTTATTTCTTGTTCGGTTTGAGAATCAAACTGTGTTTTTGAAAATTTTTTTGAACTCTGAGAGCTCTTTTTTGCGTTCGACATGACCTTCCGGAATAGATATTCATATGTGTTGGTCTGGTATGAGCAAGGATTGGCAAGGATTGGCTGAGGATTTTAGATTCCAGATGTTCCATAAAGATGTTAGCTATTACAACTTAAATTGGGTTCCCATTGCTGCTCTAGAGTTTTGTTCATAGAATCGATTATTAAAAGAGAAGTAAGTATTAATGAAAAAGTGTTCTATCGAAGGTGTGAAATCAGAGAGGAAGTTTGCGAAGGTTTTAATGATATGGATTGTATCAGGGATTAGTACTTCAGCTAAGAGACATACAACGTCGAAACTTACAAGGATGTCGACGATTACATTAGCATAATCAACGACATCTGAACTGACAATACATAATAAAAGTGAAACCAAAATCCACTCAAGCAATAGCCAACAAAATGAAAATCCTCCTGAAAGACTCTAAACTTACAAAAAAACAATAGGCAAATGTATACCCACTAATCCTATTTCTCCAAGACTCAACGGACTCCCAATAATTCAACCGAATAACGTTCGACTCAGACCCATCGTAAGTGCAATAAGCTCACCAACTTTCAACCTGGCACGCTTTAAAAAAAAACTCAATACTTTTGCAGGAAAATCTTTCAAGTTCAAAATCTTCTGACTTCTTCAAGAAGTTACAACAGGTTCACATTCAACCTCAGTACCTCCTTGTGAGTTTTGACATAGTATCTCTCTTCACGGAAGTACCAATCCCTGCTACAATCCATACCCGATCTTTCGCACACTTCCTCTCTGATCTCATATCTGTGATAGAACACTATCTCAATATTTTGTTACTCCTCTTTCAATAAACAATGTTACAAATAAACCTCAGGAGCAGAAATGGGATCCCAAATTTCACCTGCACTAGCTTACATCTTCATGGAACATCTGGATTCTAAAATCTTAGGCCAATCCAAGCTCACAACAGAGTTCTAGTGCCGTTATATTGACGATATTTTTGTAATCTGGAGACATGGACTGGGTGAACTACACAAATTTTCCGATTTCACCAACCAAATACATCCTGATATTCAGTTTACCATGGAAATGGAAAAAAAGCGAAAAATTGCCTTTCTTAGAATTTCTGGTATACAAAAGATCTGACAGCACATTAGAAAATGAATTTCACAGGAGACCCACTCATAAAAATATATATGTTCATGCCTCCTCCCACCATCACCCGTCTCAAAAGCAGTCAGTCATCAACTCCATATTTCACAGACCGTTATCCAAAACCCATAAAGACAACTTATAGACAGAATTAAAAATCGTTATTCCCTAATTTGTTCATCCGCTTCTTCACCAAACTTTTACTCATAATCAATTTTCTTCCCTATATTCTTGAAGCATCCTGGTCCTAATAGAACTTAAACTTGCATATGCTGAAGAGTTAAGATTTCTGCTTCTATAGATCATTCTTCATTTCCCTTTTCTTCTATAGCTTTTCCTCTATGTCTGCTAACAATAAGCTGAACAGTAGCGAGATCAACACGAAGTCTTGCCTGACTCCTCTTTATGGCTAAATTACTCTCCGTTTTCATTCGCTATTCTTACTCTGGGTTTAGTCACTGTGATTATTCCTTTTATTGATTTAATCGTTTTCTCATCTTCCCAATTTTCTTCTAATGCTTGCTATAACACACTCAAGTTCACTGAGTTGAACGCTGCTCTAAAATCCGCGAACAAGGGTAAAAATTTCCTTCTCTACTGCCCAAAGTTTCTATTTACTGAGATAGTTTAGGACGTGAATGTTATCAGTTATTCGATTTCTTCCCTCAAGCCTGTCCGGTTGTGTAGATTCTATCTTTTTCTGCTTCCTAAAATTCCGTCCTGTCCCTTAGCACTTCCGCACAGATCGTATACCCTACCAACATCAGAGTGATACCTCTATATTCCTTTACCTTTTCTACCCTCTCCTCTTTTAAATGCAAATCACTAATCCCGTTCCTCATTCTTTGGGCCATCCTCCTCTTCTCCATACTTTGTTACAGATCCTTCACACCTCTTCCCTTACTGCTTCTCCTACATGCTTGAATGCTTCATTTTCTATGTATTTGTATTTGTATTTATTAAAGAAAAGTCCCTAGGGCTAAATAGCCCTCTAAGGAACAAGATAATACAATTTTATAACAGATGTTACAGGCATTGATCGGTGAATT
>WSXT02052403.1:0-12924 GCA_011762715.2 Neuroterus valhalla
TTCAACTTCCGAGAGTAATTTGTTAACAGAAATTGAGCGTTTTTGATCTGCTAGTTTCTGTTCCTTTATCCTTGTGGTTAGATGCGGTTTCTTTTTTTAAGGAGGAAAAAACGGAGAAATGCTCATGCACCAACCACATTCATACCTTGCGGACCACGCGCCCTGTGCACGCGCTTCACATAGTTATACACAAAGTGTGCATAAATGTAAAGTGCACTCACGGGTGCACAATCTACAAGAGACGGAGGTGAGTGTGGGACTCGCCAAGCGGCACCTACCCACTAAACCTTCAAATCCTTTTACCCTGCCAACTTAAAACTCCGTAACCGCTTATTGCATTACTTCAGAATTCTAGGTTATAGGCCAATAGGCCGAATGTCGGCTCCTCTTTACTATTAGTGTTTGACTGCACTATCAAAAGCCATCCTCATCTAGGGTGCGTGTCGTCTTCGGCAGAAGGGAAAGCTGTTTCTCCTCGAGCTCGCCGGCCTTCGACCCTGTGGAGAGGGCTTTATTTTTCGTTAGTCTTCAGCTCTCTTTCTCTTTGAGCTGTTCTTCTCTCTTCTCCTGCCGGAGAACCTTCTCGATATACTGGGCGATGTTGTTCCATCCCGTCTGAGAGTCGATCATACATTTTACAATGTTGTCTGGCGTCAGGTTAGTGCCGATCACTCCTTCTACAGCCTGCTTTTGTGCTGCCCATCTGGCACATTTGAAGAACGCACGTTCTGCGTCGTCCAGCTCGGTCGAGCAGTAGTCACAGTTTGGGCTAGTTTTCCTAATTCTCCGATGCAGGTAAGCATTAAAGTTGCCGTGTCCAGATAGGAACTGAGTGAGGTAATAGTTTACATCCCCATGGCTCCTATTTATCCACGGTTCCAGTTTGCCTATGATGTTGGCTGTCCATCTGCCTCTTTTCTCTTCCTCCTAGCGTTTTCCCCACTTTGGATGGTCACCGTCCTCTGCTGTCTTGGGATGATTCTATCTGCTACATGTTGTTTGGCTTCATACACTCTCTCTCTCTCTCTCTGCTGCCAAAAGATCAATAGGAAAGCATCCTGCTATTACCATGACTGCTGGACCAGAGACTGAGCGATAGGCACACGCAATCTCACTGCATCCTTTCTCTGTACTGCCACCAGTTTTTGGCTCTGGCAATCGACTTTCAGAGCGTCTGCCCATATTTCGGAGCCATAGAGCATGATGGAGTTGCTCACGCTCATCAGGATTTTCCTCTTGTAGCTCCTTGGTCCTGTTACATTTGGCATTAACCTTGATAGCATAGCCATCATGGTATCCGCTTAAGCAGCCGCCTTTTTTATATGTATCCTAAACTTCAGTTTCTCGTCTATCCAGGTACCTAGGTATTTTAGTGTATTCACAGCTTCAATGCTATGCCTGGCAATATCTGCCGTAAAGGGTCTGCCGAAGTACCTCTGTCTGGTCAGGACGACCACTTCCGTCTTTTTGGTTGCTAGTTGGAGGCCGTGCTCAGTGAGCCAGTCTTCCACTATGCTAGATACGATGTGAACCTTAAGTTTGGCTTCCTCCTCCGTGCGGGCTGTGATCATTGCAGCAAGATCGTCTGCAAATCCTACCAGCTTGGTGCCCTCAGGAAGGTCCATCATGAGGGCTTCATCATACACTACGTTCCATAGGTCAGGTCCAAGTACTGAACCCTGGGCTACTCCTGCCGTGACTTCAGCCGTGCTTGTTCCCTCAGTTGTATCATAGATGAGACTCCTTTCGTTCAGATAGTCTCCAATGATTCGCCGGATGTATTGTGGAACTTGAAAACTCTTTTCCAGGGCGTCAAGAATGTCGACCCACCTGACAGAGTTGAATGCATTCCTGACATCAAAGATCACCATGCCATATACGCTCCTTGTCCTGCGGTTGCCCTGCCATGCTTTTTCAACTTCTTGAAGAGCCCCTCTTATTGCCCCGATCGTGGATCTACCCTCTCTGAAGCCATGCTGGTTTTGAGCCAACCCACCTGCAGCTGTAATGGCCGCTATTAGTCTGGCCCGTATCAGCTTTTCGAAGAGCTTGCCGATGACATCCAACATGCAGAGTGGTCTGTACGAGGATGGTGTGATCAGGGGACCCTTTCCCTTGTCCAAGAGAACAAGTTTCGGTTTTTTTTCCACCTGGTAAGGAAGACTCCGGCACTGAGGCAGGAGATGAAAAGATTGAGTAGTACGAATGGGTACTCAATTTCGATCACCTTTATGACCTCCGTTGGGACACCATCTAGGCCTGGTGCTTTGCCGCCTGCCATCATGGATGCTGCCGTCCCCAGTTCCTCCTTTGTAAAAAGGGGAACAGTTTCAGGCTGCGCTTCCTTAATGATTTCACGTACTGGGTGCGTGGGGAATAACTACCCCACAATCAGCTCCATCATTTCCGGATCCATGGTTGCGATCGACGTTCGACCTTGCAGTTTCCCCGTAACAATGGAGTACCCAAGGCCCCAAGTTTCTTGTTCCACTGCTAAACGAACTTTGGTCCATTTGTCATGCTTGCTTTTATTTATAGCACGGTTGAGCACCTTCTTTGCGAGCTTGTACTCCCTGTTGGCCTGGACTGCGCCTCTCCTCCTTTTGCGGCTTCTAGGAACCTTGTGTTTGAGTCTAAAACAGTTCAGCCTAAGCTGGGCTATTTCTTCTTTCCACCAGTAGACTAAAGTGTTCCTAAACTTGCCAGATCTTTTAGGCAACGAGGCATTGCACCCTTGCGTGATTAGACCCATCGTTCTTTCAGTGATGTTCTCCGCACTCGACTCCGTGATTGACACACGCGTTGACTCTTCTGTCAGACGTCCTTATTGCTGAGAGATCGTTCCAAGGAGTTTGGCCCTATCGAGTTTCCTTGCATTCCAGCTCTTCTTTTGTTTCTGCGGTCAAATGGGCGTGCAAGCCCCTTCTCTACCCCGGCCCATCTGGAAGCTGATTTGTTGGTGATCGCTTGCCGTGTAATCTTCCAGGACCTGCCACTTGCAGATTCTCCTTGCTGCGTTAGTGGGCGCCATCGTGATGTCCAAGATGGATTCCCGACAACGACTCCTCCTGGAAGTGGTGGAGTTGCCGGTGTTTAGGATGGTTGACATCCAGCCTGGCAGCCATGTTCGTCACTTTCCGGCCCCTTACGTCTGTGTAGTTCATGCCCCATTCGCATGATTTGGCATTGAAGTCTCCCGCTACTATGAGGTCGCCTACTACGCTGGTACAGAGTTCCTCAATTTCTTGCAATTTCGTGCAGAAGACCGCTATTCCCTTTATTAGGCGAGAGGTAGCAGCTAACGACTGTTTTGTTGCTGTTTGCAACCCACACGAAGCCATCGCCTTTGTCATGCCCATGGACCGGGAAGTTGGTGCTGTTTGCTACCCAGGCAGCCGCAGTATCGCTTCTCTCGGAGTACCAGTTTGAGCTCTTCACTTCTTGGTATTGTTCGCTGATGATAAAAATATCAGCTCGTTTTTCCGCAGCTAGTTGGGCCATTAAACCATGGGCCAGTTTGAAGCATTGCAAGTTTCCCTGAAGGAAGACTGCAATTATCTCCTTTTGTTTTCTCTCCGATCTGCCTCTTTATAGGCCGCACATTTAAATGAGCCAGAAAAGTGGTCGTCCGGGGGACCGTTTCCTCTTTCCGCGCAAAGAAAGCGTTAAGCTTTTTCTTCGTATGTCGCTGCGAAGTGGCCACCGGTTTCGCATTTCCAGCATTGTCGGCTCTTGTCCGTTTCTTTGCATCCTTCTGCGAAGTGCCCATAACCAAAGCATCGGAAGCATCTTCGAATTCTCTCCTTGAGCTTACCCTGCAGTTCACTCAACCAATTTTCATGTGCCCCAGTCGATCCAGCTTGTTGGCGTCTATATCCTCCATCTCCACGAAGGCCATCAGGCTACACCGATAGCCTTTCTTGGTCAGGTTTATCACTAAGTCCTCCCTTGGCCCTGGTACGAGAGTCTTTTCAAAGCCTCTCTTAATTCTGCTCCATTTGTAGCGCTTTGCAGAGCATCATTGAACTTCTCCTTGTTTTCTGGGGTCGCACCCAGCTCAAGTAAGACATTGCCTTGACGTGTCTGCTTGATGGCTCTGATATTTATCTCCATCTCATTTGGTTTCACTTTTGCCCTGATGTCTTTGACAACATCAGCGAAAGTTTGCCCTCCAGCTGGTTTGATAATAACCGTTTCAGGTCGCGTTCTCTTGCGTTTTCCGCTACCCTTTGCGGTCGGTTGGCTCTCGGTGTTGCCACCGGTTGTGGCCTTTCTTTCGTTTTTTCTCCGTCCGACCACGTCGACCCACTCAGTGGAAGTACTTCCCACCTGGATTTTCTTCGCTGGTCTGTACGGGTTTCTCCCCAGGGGGTTCTCGGCGCCGTTTTTTTCTGCTGGGGTTGCCATTGAAGTCGACTTCTCACGTTCATCTTTCTCTTGCCGAGGGACTGCAAGCTTTCTCCTCTCTTTTAGGGCCTTTCTGGTTCGTTTAAGCTGTCTGATCAAGAGATCGGCCTCATGAAGACCATTTTTTATGTCTGTGACTGTATTGGTAACCTTCTTCATTGCTGTTTGGGCCTTTTCGACTGCGCTCATAAACTGATCGAATAGTTTCATTTCCTCTTTCTCCAGTTGTTCGAGCGTCTCACCTTTCTTCAGCTGGTTGTCCTCTAAATCTCCTGTAATCTTTGCCGAAATGGTGCTCCAATTCGTGGGGTGTCTTTGGTTTTCCCCAAAATCCTTAAACCTGCATCGCCACCGGGGCCTTCACCCGATCGGAACCGGTGGAGAGATTATTACTCTCTTGGGGTATTTTGTTTTGAAGAGACTCACTCATGTCTGATTTTTTATTCGAGGTTTCTTCCCATATCTGGTTCTTGTTCGCCCCGGGTATTTGATTTCCCCGGTACCACCCATTTTTGGGGAGTTCTCCCTTATCCGCAATCTGGGGAGGCGCCCGATGGGAGACCAGCAACACCTTACGGGGGTTAGGTGCGGGTACCTAAGTAAGATGCGGGTACTCAAGTAAGGAAAGACGATGATGTTCTCTTCTCACACTCTGCCAACTTCTCTGTGCCACGAAATAGAGTGGTAGTACTGGAGCATCTAGAGGTTGTGCAGGAACATCAACAACATAATGGCGTTTTACGGCTCCATCAGTCTCGGCTTGATCTTGCACAGCTTCATCGGACTGATGTTCATTGTTGAAATTTTCTCCCGCCGCTTCCGCCTCTCGCCTAATCTCCATAGCTCGGTCTTCTGAGATTAGAAGATTATTGCGGTTGTCCTTGATCTTTGTTATGAGATCCTTTACTAATACTCTTTGTATTCGGGGTTACTTCTCTGCGAACTTCGTCCTCAAATTTTTGCCCTTTTGGCGCTTGGTCTCAAATTTCGCGCTTTGATAATAGAGACGCATCAATTCTTCTATCATTTCGGTTGTCCAGATGATGCTCTCCCACGGTATTCCTGGTGAGGTGGTTGGCTGCAAATAGCTTGAGCTAGCCAAAGCATCCCCAATAGGCACAGCCGATGTTCCACTGTTTTCCGCGTTCCGCATATGTTTTTTCTGGCCAGATTGTTGATTGACGAGGTCTGACTGACCATCACGCAGCTCGCCATGACCACCGTACCGCATGCTGTGGCCCCCAGCGGTGGCTCCACGAGTGCCCCGACGATCTTCGGAAAGCGACCAGCGTTTCAATATATTCATAAAACTCTCCATCATGATTGGGTTTTATGATATCCCTCTTAGTCCCCTCCCTCCTCGTTTTTTGGCTGTTTGGCATGGGTAACCCTATCAGTAGCAATGCTACGGCCAACATAGCAATCAAGTCATTGGAGGAAAGCTCAAGCCCTACCGCGAAGACAACGCGAGAACACCACGGTAGGGTCATTATTATTATCATTAATCGTTGAAAACTGATCTCGGGTTGTATCACCCGGTGTATAATCACCAGCCACGGACTTAGTCAAGTGCCTGGTGAAGTCAAGATGTTAAAAATTTTTAAATATTAAAACAGAGTTCGAAATGTGTTGCGCAGATATTTTGGCAGGCACACGATTGAGTTATTTGTGTGATACAAAGTTCGTCTAGTTATGATGTTGTCATTACACAGCAGCAGAGTTTTTTGAAGAAAACTTGCGTCACCTCTGGATGCTTTTTTAGAGCTACAACCTTTATTATTTTATTACCATTTATTATTATTACCACCTGTATTATTACCACCTATATTATTATTATTATTATTATACCCGTAAGCCAAATCCCTTTCGGGGTAAGCGCAACTCGTCTGGTTCCAGCCTCGTTGTACTACTGGAAAATAGAGAACTGATATGGAAAGATTTAGAAGTGGAATTGACATAGGAAATTTCGAGCAAGGGATGTGTATGAGAAGAAGGCAGGGATAGGTATTTTATCAGTCTTAGAACTCATTGCGTGTTTTTGCGAACAGCAAAAAAAACTGATTTCATTTTCAATCTCAATTTTTGAATCCGAAAACTTCGCTTGAATCGCCGCATTTTTAATGAACAGAGGCTTTAACTGACGTGTTAAGAGGATTGGGTACAGGGCATTTTGGAGGGGTTCCGTATTAAGGTGTTTGCTCTGAAAGTAATTCGAAAAATTTCACTTATGTAGTGGGTCTGAATTCGCAAAAGAATATGGTTTCTCTATTGTATCCCACATTTTTGAAAAATGAAATTTAATAAAAAATATGATCGTTCAAAGTTACCCTATCTTTGAAGACTAATTTCTCGGGTTCTAATGATTATTCCAGAAATTTTAAAAACATTAGACGAAATTTGATTCTTTATGAACAAACTCGTGTATACAGAAAACAAATTGCTAATAAATAAGTTACAAAAAACATCCCGATACGAAAGGTCTCCAAGCAGTAATTTCAAGGCAAGGAACTACCGATCCCGGCTGCAAAATGTTCGAGCAGACCTAAGGCACGCCCACGCTTTCGCTCTGATGGTCACTGCTTGCATACCTTCTACCCTTCACCCCCACCCGAAAGATGGAGTGCCAGAATCTAAGCTATCTACAACCTAAGACTTTTCGATTCCTAGACACGCCAAGGGCCTAAGAACGAGGGATTGGATCACGTCTGGCATAACTTGTCAAGAAAATCTTCCTGAAAAGAGTTTCAGGCTCTTTATTTTATCGCGTCAAATGATATATACATTTAGGAAACACTTTCATCATGAAAATATAATATAATTAATGAAAGTTAATAGTCATTTGTTCAATAATTGATACTGGGATTCTGAAATATATTTTTTTCAGAATGCGGATTAATTAAACAAATTTCAATTCAAACATTATTGTTGATAGAAATTATTATTATTATTGGTCATTCCAAAATTAATTTCTGGTCTTCTTGTCCGTTGTGTAATCAACAGCGACGCACTATTATTATTATTATTATTAATAATAATATTGACAATAATAATAATATTATTATGATGATTCTTATTATTATTCTTCTTTCAAGAACTAATCTTGGGTCTTTTTGCCCGGTGTGTGATCACCAGCCACGGACTATTTTTGTTATCATTATCAAAACTATTATTATTATTATTATTATTTTAACTATTCAATTTTCAACGGATGAGATCTTTTTTTTTAAACTCATGAAGAATCGAAGTTTAACGTAGAGGTACACGTTATTCGAATTTTTTATTCATTAATTTGTTATTCAATTTTAAAATTTGCAGATGGGTATATTTGCGATATTTATTTATCCCTATTCATCGATATTTCTTCACAAATGTGTAAAATAAGTGAAGTTACTTTATTTCAATAAAAGTGTAACTCGTAGATGAAAATTCCTGTATTTTTTTAATGGTTATAAACAAATTAATGGATAGAACTTTTAACTGTTGCATTTTCG
This sequence comes from Neuroterus valhalla, assembly GCA_011762715.2. Lineage (NCBI taxonomy): Eukaryota > Metazoa > Arthropoda > Insecta > Hymenoptera > Cynipidae > Neuroterus > Neuroterus valhalla. Next base: position 7,899 of record WSXT02052403.1, read on the forward strand.
GATTCCGAATGTATTACTCGAATAGATTTTTTGTTATACAAATGTCGAGAATCAATTTTCAATTGCGAAAAAGCACCAAATAACAATCAGACTTAATAATTTAAGCAATTTTTATTTAAAAAATTTACTTACATGGTATATCTATGTTTCGAAAAATTTTCTTTTTGGTGGAATAATTTATTTTCACGTGAAGAACAAGAATGATACACATAAGAGTTCCATGAAACAACATTTGTCATTGTTATAAATAATGTTTTTCAACAGATATACTTATCTCGCATGTATATGCATTCAAAATTTGTCTTGAAGCGGAAACATTTCCTTTCATCTAAAGAATACAATTTGTGCACAAAACTGACTTTCATGCAACAACAATTATCACTTTTATAAAAAAATCATACAATCGAATTCACCTATTTCATTGTCACTGCAATTGGCTATATTGATATAAAAACACATTCCATGGCAATATTTCAACTTCTCTACCAAAAGTCAAAATTTCAATCATTAAAGAGGTTTTTTTTTGGCATTTATTAATATATTTCCCGGTACTCTTGAAAATTTTAAACATTTTTTACTTCCTGAATTCAACCTTTGTATCATCTATACCAATGTATAAACCTATGAAATTGGAAGATTCGCATGAATATATTATTCTATGAGAACAATTTTTGAATCTTCTGCTATTAGTTTCTGTTTTGCACCTTTCAAGAAAAAATGAATAAATGGGGAACTGACTGTACTTTGTTTTCTCTTGAATTTTTCTATCAATTGTTTCCGTTTCGAAGAAAAGAAACGATTCCACAAAAAAGAAAAATTTCCGATGCACAGATATGTCGAACAAGTGAATTTTTTCAAAAATTGTTAAAAACAATGACAAATGTTGCGTCATGGAACTCTAATGTGTAATATTCTTGTTCTTCAGAAGAAAATAAATGATTCTACATAAAAGAAAAATTTTCGATGCACAGATATGCCAAACAAGTGAATTTATTTATAAAAACTGTTTATAATAATGACGATTGTTGTGTCATGGAACTCTAATGTGTAATATTCTTGTTCTTCAGATGGAAAATAATGATTCCATAGAAAATAAAACTTTTCGAAGATATTTGTTTATCAAACCTGCTATTAAAATAACAAATTATTTATTAGCGGTCATTCATTCGACTGATAAACTGTTCTGGTCCATGAATTCTAAACTTTTTCAATTTCCTCCAAAAACACATACCTGCGCTATTTGAAATTTTCGAACAAACATTTCATATTTCCGGGCAAAAATACAAACTTTGAATCAAGTACTTTGGCATTAAAACTTAGTAAACGTTTGCATCGCTACTGGATACCAGTTCTGCATAGCTTTTCCAAGATTTCTAGGTTTTTTCAAATGAATCCAAGAATTCCTCATAAACCGGTATCCTTTATAAGTAAAATTTTTTTCTTAAATAAAAAAAGTGGATTAAAAATAAATTCAAAAATGCCATGACACTTATATACGAAATTTTATATGCTTTTATTTTTAAAAAAAGGCAATTATGCTCTTCTGAAAATCAATTTTTCCACGGACGATTTTTTTGCTCTACTGTGCGGGGGTCGAGCGAGCGTTTGCCAGCATCATCTAACCGATTAGACATAAGACCCATGCTACTTCGCGCCGCAAAGGTCCAGGCTACCCTTTACTGCACACTCAGCTCAGAGTTGCCTCGAGTCTACCCAGCCCTCATAAGCAGAATGAATATTCTTCTGTATCTGCTTTCAAACGACACACTTGTCCTGTGCCAGATCGCTCCGAGACGGGTCGCCATCTTGAATGGTAGGTAGTTTTGTTTGTCAATAATTCCGACTAAAGAAATTATGGGTTCGAAATGTTCTTTGAGTAAATATTAGGACCCGTTTTCGTAATCCCCCTCCTTCCCCCTGTGCGTATCTTTTGGCAGTGGTGTAAAGTTCCAAAAAACGGTTTTTTGTTTATAACTCGTTTGTTTATGGTTTTTTCGCAATCTCTGTGTCTGTAAAAATTAAAGTACACAAAATTCTCGACAAAAGAGGTTCTATTGATTTTTTTCATACGACTCATATTCTTCGAATAATAGCCGGGTGTCCAAAAAACTTGCACTTATACTAGTTCTGAAATGAAATTCGATGAAGTTATGCACTAATTTTGGTAAAATCAATGTTAATGAATGAATCATACATCAACAACTCAATTTCTATTGTTTATAAATAATTTCATCTATGGAATAAATGTTTTCTCTATATACGGGTTCCACAATTGTGTTACCAGTATTTCTTATTAAAATAGCAAGAATTCTTTTTGGAACTATCAAAATTCTATTTCCTTTAATTAGAAAAAAAAGTTAGAGCATATTTAACAACAGTCCTAGTTAGAGATGTATACTAGTTGTTTATTTACATACCTTCAGCGGCTTAGAGATCAACATTTTCAATGCGCGATATTACAGTCCTTCCCCATTCATCATTCTGATTTTTCTCAACTTTCATTATATGCTCATGAAAGGACATATCCCCAAAATTACTTACAGTAATACGTTTTTCCTTCGCCTTCTTAGTTTCCGCTTTTACAAATTCGGACGATGCATCTTCCGCACAAAATAAGCATTTAGATTTCCACGAAAATCCATCAGTTGATCTCCTAGCAGTCGATTTAATCTCACCCGCTTTTACAGCAGCCGCGATGCTTGATTCTTTTACATACGATGTTTGACACTTCAAATGCACAAAAACCGATTTTAATCCCTTAAGTTGATCGACTTCATTGTCTTCCCTTTGAAGACTAGCTTCTCTTAAAGTTTTTATCCCTCTCTCTTCCACCTCGGTAATATCACCTTCGCCGGAGAGACTTTTTTCACATATAGAACACTTATTTTCATGTGTTGACTATTTCGAAACCTCCAGGTTCTTCTATACACATGTAATAACCCTTTACATAGACCAGAAGACTGATAAAGACATCCTTAATAAATTTTTCGACTAAGTGGTCTCAAATACTTACATACGTAGGCTCGCAATTGTGGAAATCGTATATGGTGGAAACATTTATTTCATTAATAAAATTATTTATAAACAATAAAAATTAGGTTGGTGATGTATTATTCAATAATTAACATTGATTTTACCGAAATTAGTGCATAAATTTATCCGATTTCATTTCAGATTTAGTATAAGTGCAAGTTTTATTCATTTAAAAAAAATTTATGGACTTTGCTCGGCTATTATTCGAAAAATATGGGTCGTATGAAAAGAATCAATAGAACCTTTTTTGTGGAGAATTTTATGTACTTCAATTTTTGTAGACACGGAGATTGCAAAAAAACCATAAACAAACGAGCTATAAACGTAAAACCGTTTTTTGGAACTTAATGCCACTGCCAAAAGATACGCACAGGGTGGAGGAGGGGGATAACGAAACCGGTCCTTATATTGACCCAAAGAACATTTTAAAACCATAATTTCTTCAGTCGGAATAATTGTGAAAAATGGCCATTTTTTTTGCTCTACCGCCTGGCCTAAACTCATTTTATCGGCAATCAAGTGAGATCTAGATGCAGGTTCCTCCATCTCCCACAAACTAAGCAAGTCGTCATGAAGGACTTCCTCAGTTATGCTTTGATGCGCTGTTATTGGTAAAGAACAGCCAGTTGTCGACTTGAGAACTAGCCCTGAGAGGATCCATCCAAAAATCATATCTTGTGCTGTAAGTGAGCCTAACGCAACTTGTTGAAGCACTGGTAGTAGGCAAGATCCAAACATACCCGCGCCAGGAATAATATCTATGGCGCCTGCGTAAATAACGGTTTGAACATACCCATCTTTGGAAAAGTGATACTTGAGCCAACTTTTTCGCGGCACCTATCATCTCGCCCCCCACTCCATAAACAAGAGCATTCACCCTTTGATACTTTGAGTTAAGAACTTTTACCATCCTTCAAGAAACAAAACAACATTCTAAACCCTGATCGGGTAGAACTCTGAAAGAATGCATCCGGCCATTACCAGCTCGCGCGTTTACCACGGCGGTTGCGGGTAAAGTAGATCGAGAAAGATTGCGCTTATTATTCAGAAAATGAACCGTAGTGGCATTGGCATTAGCATGATGGGCTCCCTGTATTAATCGTGGAGGATTATCTGATATTTTTTTTATTATTACGTCCAAGTTGCTAGTTCCGGACACTTGAGAAGTGATTGCTAGTGTGTTAGCCGAAGACAATGCCGGCGGTGTGGCACAAGAATTTGAGTTAGATTTGAATTCAATATGCATCGAGGTGTTGTGTTTAAAATGGCACTAACCACAAGTATACTTGCTAAAACAGTTATACGGTTCATGACCTGGTGTCGGGCAATTCAAACAACAATGATTCCGCACAGCCAATTCCTTCCGTTGGTCGATAGATAATTCTCTAAATTGTTTACATTTGAATAAATGATGACTCTCTTTGCACATAAGGCATTTTGAATCGGTAGAGGCATTGTGACCTTTAACTGACTGACCTTTATTATTTTTACCTTTTTCCGAAAGATTAGATTTTGACAGTTGAATGGCTTCCAAAGTACAAACACGTGTTGCTCAAGTGCGTCTCCCATTCTCTTAAAGATTGTAGGTCTAACTTCCGTACTGTCCAAAACACCATGACGTCATCCCAATGCTCAGTGGGACGATTTAGATTCTTTAAACAAGTTAACGCTTCATTTGTAGTGTCGCGATGTACTCTTAATTCCGCTACTGAATTTTCGGATACATTCGGAATGGACGCGATTGATTGCAAATGAGCGTTTATCAAAGCACGCTTATCGTCGTAACGTTGTTTGATCGTAACCCACGCAGTAACGAAATTTGCCTCGGTTACTGTTACATGCTTGATCACATGGCTAGTGTCACCCGTCAAAGAGTTTTTCAAATAATTTAAACGAGAAACATTAGATAATAAATTGTTATTGACGACAAGAGCCTCGAACATATCACGAAAATTTTCCCAGTCTACATAATTGCCTGAAAATTCAGGCAGCG
>WSXT02052414.1:0-12923 GCA_011762715.2 Neuroterus valhalla
GGAGGGGGGAATATAGATATGTGAAAACCCGAAAAGGGTATACATGGAGTGATAAATCTAATCTAATCTAATCTACTAAATATAATACAAGGGCAATTTAAAGGGTCAAATATAATGTACTCATCTTCGTGTGATGATGTAGATTTGCCGACTAGAGATTCTTCTTCATTGGGATGTGCAACTTTTTCACATAGAATATTGGATAAACACATTTCGAGAATTTTGGAAAAATCAACGCCGACTGATTAATTAATGTTATTGGAGACCCTGCTCGCCATTTGATAATAAAATAAAACTTTTAGAAATCCCTGAATATTCTCTCCACGGCCCTGCACAGATGTTCATGATTATCAAAACTATTATAAATTAAAACATGGATTCTTTTGATGAAATTATATATGATCCATTATAATGTTGTTATTGAGATATTTATTCATTAACATTTATTTTGTATGCTTCTGAAAAGTTTACCCAAGAATAGTGATCGAATACTTGGCTTAGGAGTTCTTTTTACATTCCAGTTTAAAGTTCTGGGAGAATCTTTCAAGTAGCGAAAACGAGTCCATATAAAGTACCTATAAAACATTTTGAAATCCTCATTCCCTCTTTTGATTTTTTTACGATCAAAATGTATGCACCAAATTTCTCTAACTCTCAACTCTTGTCCACAAGTTGACCCGAATCAACGCCCAGATTTGTGGTCATAAACGGGGAGACGACTTATATGCATATAATACATAAACATTTGGTCTATTAAATGAATATGTACTTGTCGCATCTTCATTTGGAATAAATATCTGAGCGTGATTCGGCTCGAATGTTCTGCTTCAAATTATGTTTCAATTCTACAACACCAATTACGACCGGATTTACGGTCTAATTTAAGATCTACTTTTATAGATCGAATTTCTTCAAAATAAAATATTTTTTTAATTTTCTTACATTTAAGTGCGACTTTCGGTGAAGGGGGGAGGGGGGTATTTTCTCCAGATACACTCCCATTTCTCTAACGGGATGAGGTGAGTGTTTCTTCAAAGCACAATGTTCAAATGTTTCTAATTGATTAGGTCTGTGTGGTCCTAATTACTTTTTAATTTTGTGTTCTGTGAATAATTCTCTCCTCTGCGTTGAGGTAAATCCGCAATTGCAAACGTTGTTAAAAGAAACGGAAGTATGCTTCATTTTTCAATCATAATTTCGAAAAATAATTATGTTTCCTACACTAAAGAAATGTAATAACTGACAAATTTTGGAAAATGAAATATACACATGTTCTGCTCAAGCTGCTAATAATTATTATAATTCTATGCTAGCGAATTATTGTATAAGCCATAGTAAATAATGCAATAACTTATTGAATTTGAACAGATCATAATGCAACTTCCAGAAATAAGGAGGACAGTTTTTCTCTACATTTGCGCATTTCTAAAGGAGCTTCTAAATCACACTCAACACAATGGTTTGGATGCAAAAACTTTAGGTATAAAAATTCTTTCTTTCTAATTTACTTCATTTCTAACTTCAACATGACGTGAATCGTGGAAAGCGTCGCATTTAAGGGGAAAGAAGCGCATACTCAATTCTGCATGAAACATGCGATAATGTCTTTTAAACATTTCCAATTAAAGTTCCACAACTGTTAGCTGTGAGCCTTTATATTTTTCAAGGGTACGCTATTTCCCCCACATGCGTTGTTTAGCCCGGCTTTACGGTGTCTTAATATTTTAACAAAACTCACAATCGGTGAAAGCACAATGAAAATAGCGATATCTTCATGTAGTACTGTCGTATCCATCACTGATTTTTGATTTTCACAGGAAGGTTATATTACATTTTGAAGTGACTTGGGCCTTTTACTCGTTTCGGGACGAAGGGCGTTTGAAAACTCTTGAGAAGTTAGGAGGTGCAAAGAAGTCTTCAGAAACTAGGTGACGAAAGGCCTTCTTAGACTTTGAGAGGCTTTTAGGAGTCTCAGAGTTCTAGAGCATCCGAGAATGCTCAAGTACTTCAGAAGCTCTGAGTTTCACGGAAAGCTGAGGCGTTCTTGATGACAAGTGCATCTCTCGAGCGATGGTTTGGATCTGCATCAGATATGGTCACTAGTCAGCTCATTCCTTTTGTGAATTCTTTGTTTCACAGCTATGAAGAAAACCAACGTTTTCTAAGAGAAAAGAGTGAAAATTGAATTGATTACTTCGACTATCAATATATTGTTTTGGAAAAGTTAAATTTCAGCATTACCTCTTACTTTTAAGTAGTTTGGGTTAGGAAACCTCCTGTACGTCAGAGATCGAATAAAGCACCATCTCGAGCCCAAAATCGTATATTCCAGGAGTGTTACAATAGTGAAAGTGTACCCTTATTACATTATTCATGAAATTTCGTTCAAAATCATTACTTTTCTGACGAAAACATTCAGGATGGATTGATTGAATTAGCAGATTATTTTACGATATTTACCTTATGTTTAGGAACTCGGAAAATAAGTCCTTCCAGAAACACCAAATTCACTTTCAATGTCGACGAATTCCATTTTTCCTTGGTATTTAATTGTCTCATTAGTTTTTTTGTCTCCTGAATCGAGGACAACGTTTTTCTTGATAGAAATCGGAGTCGTTACATTGTCACGACTTTATTTTCTTTTCTATCATTACCGCTATTTCACTCCTAGTAGAACCGCGGTAAAATATACCTATAGCCTCGTCTCACGACGAGATGGGAACAGTGATTTAAACCGAATATCCTTGATGAGATCCCTGTAGGTGCTCTCTGAGATCTCTGTACCTCTTCTTTTTCTCCGTTTCGTTGCCTTTGATGTTGTAGTCAGCCGGGGCCGAGAAGAATTATGCATCCAGCAGATTCGGCACTCCTGGTTCTCAAAAGTAGACTTTATCCCTCTTGAAGCGTTCAGAAGGTCAGGGTCGTGGCCAACGCTATAAGAGCGACAAAGATGGTGGTAAAGCACTCTTAAGGCAGCGTTGTGTCTGTACAAATACGTCGTTTTCGCATGAATAGGACGATTCGATAGTATAAGCCATAGGTGCTCGGGGAGTTTAAGACACGCCTGTACCTATCGCTGGGAAGCTCTTGACATAATATGCTTCTACGGCAGGCTAAGCTGGAAATCATACTTTCCTGACACTCAAAAAGGAAACTTTTTATTCCTGAATTGAGTCCAGATGATTTGAGGAAAGCAAACATTGACTCTTGTAACGAGGATTGATCTTTCACGATTTTACACAAGTTTCCGTGCATCTCCTTGTCTTCGTGTTGTTTCAGGAAGTTTTTGGCCTCCGCTTCCTTAACCTGTGCTTTGAGAAGTAAGGTATCTTGATGGACTTATGCACTTCCCTCACTCCTGAGGTTGAGGTTCAGGTCAAGGGTTTCAGCTACCAACTTCGCGGTTGTGTAAAGGAACGCTCCTCTCCCACTCATTTCATGACTCCGGACCATTGCCAGGAGGGGATCTCTACCGTTCGAGATGATATGAACAGTACTTAGAATAATTCGGTTATACAGACATTGCAGATTGACAAGTTCGCGTCCGCCTTTATGGCGTGCGATGTATAATCGAGCAACAGACGAGTTGATATACAAGCTTTTCTTAATATGCATCATCTTGTGTGTAGTGATATTAAGGGCCTTAAGTTCGTTCTTCGTCCATGGTACCACCTACAACGAATAGAGTAGAACTGGTACGGCAGGCATGTTAGTCGCAGATATCTTGTTCAACGAAAACAAGTTTGACGACCAAATCCGTCGGAGCAGGTGTTTGTATCTACTATAGAGAACCTTCTTCACTGATTTGTATCCTGAATGCGGCTCTCAGGCACGCCCAGGTATTTTTAGGTCTCTCCAGCGCTAAGGTGTCTGAAAGCACTTCCGTCCACAAGCTCAGGGTCCTTATCTATGCCTGCTATTCGTCCATGTTTCAGATGAATCTTGGCACACTTATCTGATCCAAAATCCATACCGATTTCTCGTGTACCTCCCGGCGATACTTAGAGAACCTTCGAGATGTTCTTTTCCAGAAGCATGGATCCGTAAGTCATCCATAAAAATTATATGAGTGACCATATGCTTACAAACATTACAACATATTTATATTTTAGCGCGGTTCAACTGGGAGCTAATGTTATTTTTCCTTAATGACAGTTGCTTCCAGGTCTCAATTGTGAAAAATATCCACACCCCGAATCTCCTCCCTCGCACACCATTCACCCTCTTACTCACGAACCCGTTGAACACACTATACGCATTAATTACGTTTAATTCACCACGTGCTCTAAAATGGAGTACCCTGGACCGCATTAATTCCGAAAGTGCTTACAGTTTCGGCATCCAGCTTGATTGTCCACGTACTTCTTGGTGGCTCTTTTGGCCGTTGATTTTCATTTTCTATCCTTTTATTTGGGTACGTTTGCAAACATTTTTTTTTTTAATCTGAAACGTGGCAGTTTTAATTTTACACGCACGCGCCCCCCGTGGACCCCAAAGACCTCGTGGTATCACATAAGCTCTTATTGCTTCCTACAATATCGAAAAAAATTAAAGTTTTTATGTTTAAACGTTTACTGCAGGGATCGCGACACATCCAGACATATTTCACGCATGAGCAAATTGCACAAAATGGGAAACCCAAAAGCAAATACTCGCATCGTATTTGTCTCTTACTTATTGTAATAAGCGAATACTAAATACGGAAATCCTAGTTAGAATCACAATCTGTCCAACGACACTGATGCGCTGGTCAATGATTCAAATTTCAAGCAACCCATTTTATGAAATACAATAATTACCCTGGTCAAAAAAATAACATCCTTCTTTCTCAATTATCTTATAAAGTTCAGTAAAATTCATATCATTCTCATAAGTTCCTCAAATTGAACAATAAATTTTTATTACGTTTCAAGTACAAAAATTATGAAAATATTTCCGAATGAGATATTAAACAAAGATGTATCATAAAACTTTAAAAGTGTGATATTCAGGGGCGCCGCAATATGATAGAACTAGTAGGTGGATCTCATCTGAATATTTTTCACAAATCGTCTACCGCCTTCATAAGTTTGAGTATGCGAGTAATAGAAGTTCCTCCGGTTCGGAATGTTGAATTGCCAAGCGCAACATACTAAATACGCCTTCCGGCGCACTCGGAGGAGACAAGAACCAGGTCTTGAGAGCAGCAGCATTTGGAACTACACAATTTGCATGCCAGGATTGGAAATAGTGACTTCTTTTTTGTGTATGTCACCGAAAGTCCATTCTGGACAATGGTAATTTCGCGTCTACCACATGTTTTCACTCTTATATGTGGTAGGCAGCGTTTCCCAAAAATAGGGTAGTTCAAAGAGGTAGACCACAGGTTGAGCGTCTTCGTGCAGAGGAATCATAGCCAACCATAATCATCTTCATTAATTTTGTCACGTTACCACTGAGGAGCTGTGATTTATTATACCATCATGTATAATTAGATGAATTCCAGGCGGTCGTCTACTAAAGCCTGTTCAAGGAATTCTTTTTGTTTTCAGCAATCAATGACTCAGAAAGTAGCCTTTTCTTTGATATCACTCTTCGTCAACATTGGTTCAGGCTCTTTACTATACTGGGTTGCCCGAAAGTTTGCAAACATCTCATACAGACGTGCAAACTGATGGCGGCTAACGTCCAGATTCAGATTGTCCTTAGCATAGTACTGTGAATTGAGGGAGATCTTGACATTGGTTTTATTGCAGTGATCGATGCGATCAGCATATTTGTTCCGCTTATCCTTCCTACCCTTCTGGAAACCCAATGTAATGTAACGTAGTTTTTCTGTCTGGTTTGATGTTTTCATAGTGATAAAAAAATCTTCTTAAATAAAGTTCAGCAACTGTATCTTTTGCTGATCAGAACCCATTGCATACGGCATTATCCACTCCTTGCTTATGAATCATGATCTTAAATTACTCTTCGGTTCTGGATGCTTGTCGGTCTTGAATTAGGGCATTCAAGTCATTATGTGATCTTGACAGAAAAAGTTCAATTTGGCATTCACAACAATTTTTTGAAAGTCTTCAGCAAATCCCAGGATTATACTGAATGGTACAGTTACATCAAAGTATCCCTTATCATTAGTAATACGTCTTTTTCCTTCCGGGAGATCGATCCATCCTGCATTTCCCATCAAATAACTTTGTCCAGAGGTAGGAGAGATGTAGAATTCTCTATACCAGTAAAGTATTATCGGCCAATACCACAGGTTCTTGAATGTTTAGTATTTCTTCTATTTATGTTGCAACAGAAGGAAATAACAATTATCTTGAATGGGCGTTTCAATTTCTTTTGTGTGAGGAAAAAAGCACTCTCTAAGGTGTTTGGCTTGTTGACTCCCCTAAAGGCTCCTCCGTGATTGTGCACGATCCCCATAATGATGATTGGACGTGTAGCCGTATTGTTATAGTGTCTCCTCTAGAATTCACCAACTCTCCGTCCTGATAAACTATGCAGAGCTGAATTTGATTCATTGCCTTCACGGCGATCGGGAGGTAAATGATGTGTGATAACACTTCAACGATCTTATATCCTGGTGGTACAACAGGGGAGAATGCATGAATCGTGTGCACTTTGCGCTCGTTGGTGTGAGCTCCTGTCGTAATGTTGCACTTCACTCTTGAAGCGTTTACTTTGAGAATAGCTACAGGTAGATCAGAAGTATTAGTCTTATTGGCTTCGAGAAAGCGGAATCTGAATTCCAACAATCGTCCATATAGAAACCTTGCGCACAAGTGTTCACATTTAACACTGCCATAGTCCTAATATCTTCCATGATTGTACTTCATTACGCTACCAACACCGAAGTAATCTACAAGATCATATGGTGGACGAAGATTACCGAAACTGTCAAACTATAGGATATTATGACCGGTCTTTCTAGAAGTTACCCAGTGGGTACCAGGTCCGTAAATATCATTAAGATCGACAATAGCGGACGCAATTTGGTAGGGCCCGTTCACTGGCAGTTGATTGCGTATGAACACTCCACGGAAACGCGGAATCTTTAGAGCTCTAGCATAATCAAACAGATTGGCATCAGTAAGTACACGGTCCGGTCCCTACCTCGTCGGTAGGGTTTCAGGTAGAAACCTTTTCCCTAGAGCAATAGCCTCCATTGAGTTGTTATGACGTTGAGGCCCTGCTAGTTGTTGTGCGGCTGCCCTAGCATTGTTCACTGCCTAAGCTACACCTGCTGCTCCACGAGTGAAAGCTCCATGGGCACTGAGTCCAGCGAAAATTGGAATCAGTCAGTGTGGCGATATTGCAAGCTCAGTCGCTCGCCGTCGATGACTCTTGCGCATGCGTTACTTTCATACTTTCAAACCATAGACCTTATGCCAACGCCCTTACGGTCTACGGTTTGAAGATTGAGAGTAACGCATGCGCAGAAGTCATAGATAGTGAGCGACTGAGCTTGCAATATCGCCACAGTCGAAGCAGTAGTAGAAGACCTTATCACCGACGCTTTTCATAACTTCCTTTGTCCCTGCAATTGCTGATTGAATAGCCGCTTTTGAATAATTACTTGGGCTCATTACTTTCTTTGCTGTTTTCAGAATATTCCCAAACGATAATAATAATTCGGAAAGTATTAGAATCATCTGAATTTCACATTCTGAATTTTTAACTGATCTTCACGTTTCGAGACCCCCTGAAGCCGAAAATATAGTTTTGGCGATGGTGTCTGTCTGTTGGTATGTGTGTCCCTATGTCCGACTGTCCGTTCGACTGTCCGGTCGTCCGTCCGTTAACACGATAACTCGCGAAAAAATGGACGGATCAAATCGGCCTTTGATACACTTGTTGATTGGTCCAAAAGGAAGAATGAGTTCGTTAGCCAGCTTTTTTGGATGAAAACTCTTAAAGCGGGAGCATTTTCAAAATCATTGAGGCCTTTTTCTTGAGATTTCATAATTCTATGTTTCTTTGTAGGTACCGTATGAGATTTTCATAACGAAATTTCGAATTTCTTAGAAAAATGAAAAATTCAAACTTTTACTGTACAGCGCATAATGGAAAATAAAAAATTTGATGAAATTCTCATCATTTATGATTGAGAAAGTATAAGCATCACCCGAAATTCCATATCTTTAATTTTCAATGGATCTCTACGTTTAAGGACACTCTGGAGCCGAAAATCATGTTTTGGCGATGGTGTCTGTCCGTATGTGCGTCCGTCTTTAAAATATCTTGAGAAGATATTTTAGATAATAAACTTACATATAAAAACTTCCATCAGAAGTCGAGCACGAACCGCGAGTGCCACGATGAGAATGTGCACCTTAAAGCCAACAGAGCTTTGAGAAAAAGAGATTGATTCGTTCAATCCACTTTTAAATTTGCATAATTATTGAAATGAATAATAGCGAAGCATTCCAACCCCATACCGAGTTCTACTTTGACATTCATAACGTTAGTTATTGCCCTTGCAACCGTTTTCTCGACAATTCCAGCCGCTTTCTCGCCAATTCCAGCGTCTTTAGCAAACACGCGCTGCCATGCTCTATTAACTGATACACGATCTGCAGCATTTCTCGCTTGAACGTTCCCATTACTTTGCAAATATGCAACGTTTTCACGCTGCGTCTAATGAGTTGATACCCAGATCACCTCAAGAAGTTCCTGTGGCTATAACTTGGTACCTGGGCCACAGAACTGATAACCAGGTAAGTGTAACTCAAACGGTAAGTTATTGATGACTTACTATAGGAAGAGAGAAAATTTTGATCAGGCAACTAAATGATTTTGGAATTTCGACGAGAAACTGAAGCGACAAAGAAAAGCAAGATTGCAGAAGCGTGTGCACTGGAGATCTGGAAAAGAGAGGAGGGGTAGCGTGAAGCGTTCGAAGTGGAAGAAAGAGAGATTACAAACGAAGGATCGAGTATGGGATGCAAGAATGGGAGAGGGGGTGAGAGCATGTAGGTACTGGATGAATGGAGAGGAGAATCTGTGTAGAATTTGCAGGTATGAGCGGAGGAGGAGGAGAGAGTATGGAAGAGAGATTCAAGTGGATTTTCAATGGGAATGGTCAGGGCGAGGAATGGATGAAGAAGCTAGAGGAGTTGAGAAAGAAAGCTAACCGCACTAGGTAGAGCCAAAAAATGACTCCTAAAGAAGGAAAAAACAGATTTATTGTTGCGGAACTGAGCTACAATCTATAGATTATTAGTGTTAAGAGGAAACGGAAGCCCAGGGAACAGACGAAAGCGTCTAGGATTAAGGATAGTTGTAAAAAGATTTGTTAGAAATATTTGGTTAGGTAGCACATAAGGATTCTAGATAAGGGAAAAGAAAGATATGTTCATATATGTATAATTGGTTATGATTATGTAAAGACTCTCAAACCGTTTGCTTAACGGTGAACAATTATTCTTTACTGTGCACGCAACTAATCTTAAAGCTATATAAGCGTCGTATTTATATGCCCAACGTTAGTTGAAGTCACGATGCGGTTCGAGTCATAGCCTACTAAGCTTTCAGTTGCCACCTTTGACGCCCTCAACCAAAATGCATTGGAATTTGGTAATTTCGATGTTTACTTGAAATCCATCAACCAACCCGAGTATGAATTCTCGGAACGGGTGTATAATAATGTAGATGGTGTTGAGTATTTTTTTTAGTGAGCATGAAGAAGTAATACCAGCAAGTAAAACTCAATCGATTTCTATATTTGTATTTGATCTGTAGCCTGTAAGGAACAGGACAACATTAGAGCCTTTATTTGTATGGACAGATACACTCATGTTGATAGTTTTTACTTGTGTCAGACCTACGCTCGCATTCCCAAACATCTCCTGAGAGATCATGTTAATCTGCTAGTACTATTCTGACAGGATGAAAGAAATCTGAGGCATGTGTATGATGATCATGTTAATACTGACATGACATATTTTCAATTTTGAGAACTGTGCCCAGCATGTTGGATTATTGACGAACATGGATATGCTTTTAGTGATAAGGATAGTGATCTCACTAAGAAGAAATACAGGGAAGTATTTGTTTGTTTTATCCTGCTATAAAAATAGCTATGTGGTAGGAATAATATCATTTTAAATCGATACGTCAACACATCATCATGTCAAAGTTTTACAAAGAAAATGTACTTTGCCAAATCGCCAAAGCTAGTTAGGCGATTCGATTAAAGCATAGCATGCTTCAAATGGGTGAGGAAGCTGCTAAGCAAATGAGGAATGGAAAAATTAGGCCAATCGTCATGCCATCGCAGAAACTTGTTGACATATCTATTCTTTCCATACAGAAGGAAGTTGAATAAGATGCAGGCTATGAAGAAGGAAGGTGAAGAGGAGGATATTAACGCTTTCTTCATGGCTGATGATGCTGAAGAGGAAAAAGATGGAACTTTGTTCGAAGAGAGAGATGACACAATTGAGCATGCTGATAATTATGAGTATTGGACAAAAAACTTTCTCAGAATGCCACAATAAAATAGAAAGCAGTACTTGGTTACGGTTTATGGTGTGCGCAAGCTCAATGATGACAGCCTTATGATTGTTGACGCTTAGACAAAAGAATCAGGACTGCCCGACTGAATCTGCCCACACCAGCAGAAGTATCAGGTAGAAGAACTTTTTTGTTTCTCCCTCACAGAATGTGGTAAGCCTCACAGGCAGCAGGCAACTCGAACCACAGCTAGGGTTGTGAGTCCATGAAACGATTCATTGAAACATTGAAAGTTTCATGAAACAATGAAACGTTTCATGAAACAATGAAACGTTTCATGAGATCAAAGTTTCTTAAACGTTTGAAAGTTTCACAAACACACGTCTGCGCTTGCGCACTCATGTCAGGTTGAGGTTCGGTCATTTAATGGCGTTGGCCGTTGAACAGTCGAATAATCGTGTTGAAACTTGAAAGCTTTACGAGCAAATTCAAATATTAACAAATACAAGTTAGGGTGCGATTACCGACTTACCCGGGAATGGTTCGGCTATATAAAATATTTGTTTAAAACATTGAAAGATGAGTTAGTAAAGATTGAAACATATCTTTAAAGAACAATTTATATACATAAACCTGACAGTTCAATAAAATATCAGGATGTCATTTTATTCTTTTCCATGTGAGGATTCTACAGTTTTATTGGAATCGTGTTGAAAATTGAACATTTTTAAAATTAAATATGTATTAATTAAGGATTTTATTTTCATTTTATCCAAATCAATTTGCAAATTTTTCAAATAAAATATTTTTTGATTACATGTTTCTAACACGTGATTTACTTTTTCAATTAGTAAAAACAATTGGGTTTGAAATACAGAGGATACAGTTAAATATTTATATTTGATACTTAATAGTATTTTTTCGAATTTTGAATTTTCCCGCCGTAATGTTTGAAACTTTGAAACGTTTCCAAAGTTTCATGAAACTTTTTATTTGGTGAAAGTTTCATGAAATATTTCAACCCGAACCACAGCGACTCAATTAGAATACGTCGATGAGTATCGACGTATTTGGACATCAACTAGGTCGAATCGCTGCAGCAAGGCGTTGGCCTTCTAGAGTTGGATTAAAGGTCACCTCCGACGGTCATTATCACGTAGACGGCAAGAGACTCTGTAACGTGGGCAACGCTAGAGAGCATCACGACGCAGTCACTTCAAAATTTGTGCAACACATTTTACAGAACGATATACGTGCAGTGTATCAAGTCACATCATCTATGCGAACAGAGATTAATAATAATAGTTTGATAATACGTATCCTCGGTGAATCAATAGACGAAAAACTGAGAAAACTGCAACGAGAATTTGACAGTAGTCACAGAACTGCATAAACCTGTTTGGAAGAACTGACCGCGTCGTCGCATGCGAATGCGTGGTACAGATAAGACGTGGCAGGCAGATTGGTTTGAAATTCTACCCTATGTCCGAGAAAATAATGGCTTCAAGCACCTACTTACCGTTATAGAAATTTTCTCCAAGTATGCCTAGGCAGTTCCTGTTCGAAGCATGAGTGTATCAGATGTGACTTCATCAATGCAAACTATACTGGTAGAAGATCGTGTACCAAAAAACTTACACTCCGATGAAGGCAAAGGATTCACATTTTAGAAATCTTATGAAACAATACGACTTTAACCTCTTCTCAGCGAATGTTAATCTAAAGGCATCTGTGGAAAGTAAAATCGCCCGCTCAATAACAAGAACGAGCGACAATTTAACTTAGAAGACAAATGCAAGTGCATGTATATCTTGTCCAATCTTGTCTCCAAGTACAACCATACCAAATATCGATCAATCGGTATAAAGCCAAAAGATGTCACTAATAAAGATGAAGAGGGGGAAGAAAGCACAAGCACGTCCTTGAGACAGGGTATACTCCCAACTGGACAACCAACGTTAAAACAATGTTGTTTGTGTACGCTTGCTTCTCTAGAGTAAGATCTACATTTGATTGCCTTAAATAAGGTTGAGGTTTACTTCTTTGAGTGGAGTTAATACTTTTGCTCGAATAAATAGTGTTGAAGTCTGCGATTATTTGAATAAATTTTACTTAGGAAAACTCTGCAAGTGATTATATCTATATTTATTACCGAATATTCTTCTAGCGAGAGTGGGGATTAATGGGCTCATAATGAGTTTGATGTAATCGGCAAGTCAGTCGGCCGGTCGCACGAGAGCGTCTTAGATAACAGCGCTGATTGTAATTAACATTCTCTCTCATATCCCAGTGAATCTTATTTTCTCAATAATATTAATAAACGGTGTGTTTTTGCTTAAACTGTGGTTTTTTATTGTGTAAAACCTTAACAGGTTATGGGCCCAGAATATACGGCTTAGTTTAAATAAGGTGTATTCTGTGTAGTGACGTAAAAATGGAAGCGTCGAATTTGAAAGTGGAAAAACTGCGTGACAAAGATAATT
>WSXT02052425.1:0-12923 GCA_011762715.2 Neuroterus valhalla
ACATTAGGAGTGGAAACCTAACCTCTTTTCACGATTGAGAATAATTGAAATCAATTAGCAAATGGTACATCGATTAGCAACGATTGAGAACGATTGGATTTTTTACAACTGTGAATCGTTCCGAATCGTGTCCAATTAATTATTTCTAGGAAGGATCTATCCATTCTAACTGATATCTTCTCATTTGTGTGAATCCTCTTCTATCTTCTACGGAATAGAATTCACTCTTATTATTTTAATTGATATTCTTTTCTAATCCTTACGTGTCCTTAACTTATATACGTCCATCCTTTCTTATCGGTCAGGCAACCAAAAATTCCATCATTCAAGTAATTCCGTTCTAGCTCAATTATTGAAATCTAGTTTTCCCAAACTTTAGTGGAGGAAATTTTTACTATCATTTTCTATGATCAATATGTACGTATTTTGGACATATAGACAGTAAAAATCACTCTTGTTTATGGGCTGTAGTGAGTTCATTACGGTAATTTTCTCAGAATGGGATATCATATCCCTGAGAATGCTGACATTGGAACTGTGAATGTTTAAGGGGGGATTCTTATATAGATGGCTCGAAAAATCGATTTTTTTTATTATATAAATCGATAGTATTATGCTTCGAAAGTATTCTCTGAAATTTTTAGAGCGAAATATAGTACGGTCACGATGCTATAAGTTTTTCCGCGAACTTCCTTCGTCGCGCCACGTATCTGGGCTGCTGCGAGCTCGAGCAGAGATAGTGTCAAATTTCAAAACATTCGCTCAGTTTCGTTCTGACTGTCGATCTCTTAGTTAATTTCCACATTCATAATGAGTTATACATCGTATCCAAAGGCTGAATAGCTGAGAGTTGGGTTGATTATGTGAGTAAGGCAAAAATTCATTTTTTAGTTGACCGCAAACTTTAACTGCGTTTTTCTCGAAATACGATTTTCAGAATTTTCCGATTTTGTGGTAAAGATTACTCGGCCAGTTTTTGACATATAAATATATATATAAAACATCATTTTGAAGATAATTTAATCAGCTAGTCGATGAACCTATTTGTTTTCGTATGAAAAAATTTTTTAACCATTTTTTGTTGATAATAATGGAAAAAAAATTAAAATTTTTCCTTCGAAACTCCGCCATTTTGTTGAAAAATTATTTATTATTTAAAAACAGGTTTATCGATGAACTAAAGACCCAATAATGATAAATAACTTTGATATTTCTGTTTCAGTGGGCTGTGGCAATCACAATTCTTCCCACGAATTTTGAAGGAAACAAAAAAGTTGCTTCCCTTTTTTTTTTTTAAATGGTTATATTATTAATATTTACATGATGAAAAAAATATCTTGTACTGGTAAACATTAAAGAATGTTGTCTGAAATTTTGAAAATAAAATATTTAACAGTTTTCTCAAAAGAAATTCGCAAACATGGAGTGAATTTTTGGTCATCTATTTAAGAATTCCCCCTTTAGTACTATTTCCAAAATGATATTAAGATTTGTTTGTTGTTTGTTTAAGATTTTTTAAAAGAGCGGAAAAGTTTTCTCAACTATTTTTTATGAATCGCTATCGATTTTCAGCAGAATATGGTTGGAGAAAATGTTATTAGAGAAAAATGATGTGCAAAAAGATGCGCTACTATTTCCAGGAACAGATTATAAGTAGAATGTTAGAAAAGTAGCGAAGACTTTCGATTTGATTGCATCAAGTCAGTGTTTGTACCCCTGCATTTCTAGCGAATTTTTATTTGCAATATGGGCGTGAACGATTACAAGTATACCTGTAAAGTACATGACTGGTATACTTTCTGCTAAACAATATCTTCTTCGAATAAAGCTTATGGTGCTTGTGCTGCTCATAAATTTATTTTTGAAGACAGTGACCTAGTTCAATATTAACCCGTCGGCGCCCCTGGGTGCCATATGGCATCGTTGCGACGCATACGCAGAATTATTTGTATCTTTCGTGATTTTGAATTTTCCGCTGCGTGATCACTCTAGGTGTGTTGGGAAGGTTCCCCCACACCTACCGGTGCATGTTTAGGCAAGTGCTCGGCCTTCCCTCCGCTCTCAGCGCTAGGGGAATGCCCTGGTTTTTCTGTTTGGCAAAAAGTGTCTTCGAGATCTCGGTGAGTAAGTAATAAATTTTATGTTTTACAGTGTGCTTGTGTAATCCAGTGTTTATTTATGGCTAGATAGTTTAGTTGAAACAGTGGAGCAGTCCTGTCGATTACCGATACATACTTTTTGAATATCCGTTTGTGGAAAGGGAGAGATGCCGATTGACATTAGTGGGCGGTCATGTAGTCCAGCAACACTATTACGGTTTTTAGAAAAATATGATTCCAAAATAGGTATTTCGTTTCAAGAAGTAGTTTTATCTGTGTTTGCTTTTTATGGACAAGCTCGCATTGTCGTATTTTTGCGAAAAAACACTATTCATTCGACGTGATACATAGCTTTTCTTGTGTGGTTTTAGTAACTTGACTCTGCAGGAGGCTCTTGATTTTGTTGAGTAGGAGCCTGTTGACGAGGTCTATGCTATTCATATAGAGCCACCTGATAAGAACCTAGTCACTGACGAAAATTCTGGAGATGAAGACGGTGGTTTGGTAGACAATCTTTCTAGCGGACAGTTGCGAACGAAAGCTGAAATAGTGTTCACAAGATCTAATAACGAAGAGAAAGAAGGGTGGCAAGGGCTCTAAACAATCACCTGTCTCGGTCAGAACTTCAGGAACCACTAAAACAAATTCTGCAAAAAAAAAAAAAATAAGGTGATAAATGTAGGTTCAACTGGAAAAACGGTAAATCACTTCCTGAAGAGAATATTTTTTTCCTGACGCTGATTACATTGATCTACGTGATCTTACAGCAGTTGATGTATTTCAACTGTTTTTTGGACACTAAGTCATCGACTTGTTAACCTTGAAATCCAATCAATATGCTATGTTCCTAAATAATCCATCTCCAAACATAAATCGTGATGAAATGAAAGTTTTTGTCGCGATACCAATTCTATCGGGGTTTAGTACTGTCCCTGACAAGTGGCATTACTAAGAAGAGTCATCAGATGTTAGAAATGACTTAGTGTTAATTTTCATGAGACGGAACCGTTTTCTCGAGATCCATCGATATCTTCACTGCGCTTATAATAACAATCAAATTTTGACTCACAAGTTATGGAAACTGAAACCTCCTATAGACCTCGTTCAAAAAGGATGCAGGGCTCAATTCAGAGCAGAGTCTAACTTGGACTATGATGAAAGCATGATAGCTTACTATAGCCACCATGGCTGTAAGCAGTTCATTAGGAGAAAGCCCGTAAGATTTGGCTTTAAAGTATGGTGCCTGAATACCCCATCAGGGTACCTAGTAGATTTTGAACCTTACCAGTGGAAACGCCATCAAGAAATCAAGAGTATGAAGAACGTTATAGAAAGGTGGCAACTCCAATACATACATTGAAGCACTGCCAGTACAGCTTAAATTTCATTTTCATAATTTTTGTTCTAAATATATTCATTACCAACTTTTTTTCGCAGGGATGAACCTTTTGGAAGATCTCATGCGTAGAGGCTGCAATGGTGAAGGCACAATTAGAGAAAATAGGATTCTCAGGAATTGCGTTCTCAGCAATAAGAGATCATTCGTCAATGAAGCAAGAGGTACTTACCAATTTTGCTCTATAACTCCAGTGCATTGGGTAGGCAACGGGATAGTTATTGCAGTTTTAACATGTTACGAGATTGAACCAGTGTCCAAGGTGAACCGATATTCTGGTGCTGAGAAGAAGAAAGTAGCTGTTAATCTTCTGTGTTAGCATTAGTCATTTTTTTAAATTTTATTATTTTATTTTTATAGTTATCTTTCCTGATTGAAATGAAAAATACGTATTCTGTTACAGAAGTTGATAAACCATAAAGAGATATTTTCCTGGTGAAGAACTTGCGTCTATTTGTTTTTGTCTAATCTTGTCTCAATTGTCCAAAAGTTCATTTTTTATATGGTTTTTTATAAATAGAGCAGAAACTTCTTGTCCTATTAAAAAGTTAATGCTACCAAATATGTAGATCTTTTCTTGATGCACAATTTAAGTTCATTTATATTTTCCCGTACCTCACATAGTTTGACCGAAAAAGGAATCTTTCTATTTTCAATTATTTTTTGTGCGACTAAAATTTGAATCTTTGATTTCTTGGAAAGGCTCGAAAGGTTGTAAAGAGCATCCTGGAGGGCTCTCCAAAAGAATTTTTTTTCCTTCAAACTCCTTTTCAAATCTTACCTGATTTGGCTAAAAATTCTCATTTTCGTTTATATTTTCAAAATTTGAAAATGCCACAGCTCTGAAAATGTTGTTTTTATCGAAAAAAATCTCAACGATAAATTGTTCTACTTTTTACTTACTATAAGAAACCGTACCTAAAATTTTTTAATTTAAAAAAAAAAATCCAAAAAAATTTTCCAAATGCTCCTGGTGTCCTATTTTTGATTCGAAACAGCTGGTTCAGGAACTTGTCTTGTATTCTTGGTCCCTCAAGATGGGTTCCAAAGCACGATCGAATATGATCATTCTTTCAAAAGTTATCAATTCCACAGATTATTACATTCTCATCATAATGAGAAGATATTGGTTTTATGTGAAGATTGACTTTCACGGAATTTATGAAATCTCCACGTTTTGAGACCTCCTGATTCCGAAAAAGTAGTTTTTACGTTGGTGTCTGTCTGTTGTCGTTGTCGTCGTCGTCATTGCCGTCGTTGGCGTCTATATACTCCATAACTTTTGAAAGACTACTCGGATTGGATTGCCCTTTGACGCACATTTTGAGGGACTTTTTTCCATATCTTTTGTTGTTTAGCTCAAAATTCTCATTTTTGTTTACATTTTCGAATTTTGAAAATGCCACAACTCTGACAATTTCGTTTTCATCAAAAAAAAATTAAGCAGATAAATTGTTTCACTTTTCACCTACTACAAAAAACCTGACTTGAAATTTTCGAGTTTTGGAAAATAAACGAACTCGACTTGTATTTTTGTTTCCTCAAAATGGGTGCCAAAGCACGATCGAATATCATTTTTTTCAAAATTTATTGAGTTCACAGATTATTTTCGAATATTTTTTGTGCGATAAAAATTTGGAATTTTCGATTTTTTCAGAAAATCTAAGAAGTTGTGAACTCAATCTCATAGATCCATGCTTTTTTCATATCTTTTGTTGTTTAGCTGAAAATACACAAATCTTATACCTTCTTTGATGAGAATGTAATAAATACACAACCCATTCTTCATTATTATTCCAATACTTGTTCATTATTTTCCTTCATTCTATATCCGCAGAGTGACTAGAAAACGTAATTTTTCCTTGAATATACGTCATTCAAATTCAATGATATACACATTGACATCAGAAGAGACGTAATTTCATTATCTTGTTGTCCTGATTAAGCTCGATATGAAAGAAATGAGCATTCGAAAGGAAAACTACCCGTCTCATAAAAAACTTGTCAATGAAAAATTTGTTGACCTCTCTCTGATAATCAAATTGGACTTTGAATATTTGGTGATACCTAGTTTCATCCCTGGAAAAATTGGAATCTTTTTGTTTTGATGCTGTTTTTCACAATTGAAATAAGAACTTTGCTTCTACAAAGAAGAGGAAGAAGGAAATTTATTGAACTTTCTAGAATAAACAAGTAACTCCTATAGTTTTGCTGGAAACTGATTCTTTTCTTTTGATTCTTTAGAAATAATTTTTGATTCTTTAGGAAGCAGTTTAGATGAATGAAACCATGAACATTGGTCAAAAAGGGCTGGTCGAGAAACTTGTCTTTTCATTACGATTTCAAAACTCTGTACAGAAAAACAATCGAATCAGAGAATTCTTTTGAATGGTACTTCATATAAAGACCTCATTACAGACGACAATGACGAAGACTACAACGACAACGAACACCATCATAAAACCTATTTTTTTCGAGTTCCAGGGGTCTTGAGGCTGGGAGATCTAAAGGAATCCACTATAATCAGTTTTTACATCAAACTTATACTATCCCATCATGATGAAATGTTTAAATGATGTACAACAATTGGTTCTAAGCTAATTTGCAGATAAAATTTGAGTGACAAATTGTTTGTCAGATAAAATGTTATTTTAGCTTGTGCCATTTTTCACACAAGCGAAGCGACTGCAAAAAGGCTCATGAGCTAAAAACCACCTCTTACACACGTACCGGATAGTATTTTGTACCACGAGAGCCAAAAAGATCATGCCAGGCTTGAGATTTTGAAGCTAGAGTAGTAAAAAGTTATTTCTCCTCAAATTTCAATGCATCTGTATAATATAAGTTCATAACACATTTGAAGATCTTCTTTTTACGATCAAAGGAAAATCTGCTCGTCTTATCTAATAATGATGAACAATAAAATCTTTGATCATTTTTGAATGAACACATTTTGTTTGTTTTATTCTTCTTTGTACTTTATATTGGTTCGAAGAATTTATTTCTTTTTTGGATATTATTTTCACGATAGGAACAAAAACTGCGCGTCTTTCAAAAAATTATTTGAAAAATCCAATAGAACATTTTTAGGAGCCGAACTTTTGTTAATTCCTCCTATTCAAAAATTTTTTCTCCTGTCTGTCAATTTGATTTTTATAAAATTTATTTTATTTTGTGAAGTTATAACAGAAAGTGCACGTTTTATAGAAAGGAGAACCAGAAATTTTTTCATCTTCTTTGAGGAGAGAAAGGGTCCAGCCGGAAAACATGGTCGAATCTGCCCCCGAGCGCTGAGCAAACAAGAAAATATAAAGAAGAACTAATAATACAACAGGTTCGATCTCGACGTATTTTTGAGAAGACCTACAATTGCTTCATAGTAAATACACCTTATACTATAGATTATAGTGGTCTAAAAAGGTATTGCTGCAAGTGTGCTTATGGATTGAGAAACATTGGATGTTGCTCTCATGTTGCTACAATAATATATTACTTTACGTATAACAGATATCTTTCGAAAATAATAAGACCTGTAGGAAAACTTACTAAAATTCATGTGAGAGGGAAAATAATGCTAGTTATTGAAGAGGACAGCTATGTAGACTTATTGCTCTTATTTTAATAAAGATGGAACAAACGCATTAATACTCGAAACTCTTTTTCTTCCAATTTCATAGTCATAATTCCAGGAAGATATGAAATAGCTCGTTGCATCTGATATGTACCTGTAAAAAAATAGTCAGATCTTCCTCGGTCATTTCAGGGAAGTCATCAAGCTCATTCGATGGTAACTTTGTGAATATTGTTTTCTCTCGAATCCATCCTTCATTTTTCGCTTCCTCAGCCAAGCTGTTTTTATGCATATTTTGTGATATAAACTGATTTATAAGCTCAAGAGAGCAATTGTTTGCGATGATCCGCTTCAACAGCGAAGCGGGACACGGTGACCATACGAGACTCTTTTCGTTGACCTTAGAAATGCAGGCATTAACACACGAAAGTTTTTCTCTTCTAATTTTTCCACGGCGTCGCAAAATTCTGTATCTAGAATAAAATGACTGTGCACACAATAAGTGTAAAGGCAAAAGTAGTACGTATTCTACACTCTAAGTATGCAGCTCCATACTGCCTCTTCAGCACAGCGCAGCAGCGAGTAGCGAAGCGTGGGCACGCAGACCCTGTCACGCAACAGCAAATGTTCTCGAAAAAAGGTTAAAATAGTAATAATGGATGAAAATAGCTCATTTGAGAGAACTTCAGCTCGAATGGAACCGAGGTACACGCAAAAATAAGTGAAAATGCGGTTTTTCATTTTTTTGACCGCTTGTCACCAATTTTAAAATCTGAGAAAATTCACGCTTACTTCTGGGATGGAAATACATATAATATATTTTTTCCAGAGAAACGTCTGTGTCTGTTTTCGGGATATTTATTTTGAAATGTTCGAACCGCAAAAAAAATTTGAATTTTGCGCCAAATTTTTTTCAAAAAATATATATCTTGTAGGCCTAAAAAAAACGAACAAATTGAAAAAAAAAAACTTTTTTCAAGTCAAATATTGGCGGAGTAATTGTCAAAAAACGAAAAACACGAAAAAATGAGATTATGCGCATGCGCATGGCTCTTTGGGGCTGAAAATTGCTGGAGCGGTATCATTTTCCATATGGAATAAGATGGTATGCCTACTTTTACCCAATCGCTCGGGGGCAGATTCGACCATGTTATCCGGCTAGACCCTTCGGCTCACAATTTTTTTTCCTTCCTTGTGTCATTCTTACAAGAATTCAATTTCCAAACTTATTTATTACGATCGGCGTAAAAACTGCGAATACTATCAACAAACGAATGATAATATGTTTGTAGCTCTCCTCTCGATAAACAATACCTTGTCCATTCATTTTTTTCTTGACTATTTTTGACAAAATATTATATTTCCTACATTCTCATCATTTATGATAGAGGAAGTATTAGAATCTTCCGAAATTTTACATCTCCAATTTTCAACGGATCTCCACGTTTCCAGATCCCCTGAAGCCAAAAATCAGGTTTTGGCGATAGTGTCTGTCTGTTGGTTTTTATGTTCGTTCGTCCTGCCATCCGTTCGTAAACAAGATAAGTCCCGAAAAAATAAACGGATCGGATCGGTCTTTGTTACAATTGTTAGTGGGTCCAGGAGGAAGGATGAGTTCGTAAGACATCTATTTTGTATGTAAACTCAAGAAGCGGGAACATTTCAGAAATTTCTAAGATCCTTTTTTCGAGGTTTTATCATTCTATGGACGGTTCTTCGTAGTATTTGGAAATTTGACCAATAAATCTCCTTAAATTCCTTTGATGGAAAAGAAATTTTCAGTTTTTTAGAATTTTAGGAATTCAAATATGCAAACGAAAATCGAGATTCCACGCGAATTAACGCTCGATATGGGAAAATTTAAGGGGACTAAAACGTTGTTTCTTTAGTGCCGTATAGGATTATCATAACAACTTTCCGGCTTTCCTTGAGAAATAAAAAGTGTATTCTCTCACTGTACAAAAAAAGAAAAAAAACAAAAAAAAAAAAATTATATTACATTCTCATCATTTGTAATTGTGAAAGTATTAGCATTGTCCGAAATGGCACATTTTTTATTTTCAACGGATATCCCCGTTTTTATAACCTCTGAAGCTGAATGAACTTACATATAAAAATTTATGTCAGAAATCAAGCGTAAAGCGCGAGTTCCACAATAAGAATATTTACTTTAGAGCCTACAGAGTCTTGAGAAATCTTATCTTTATCTGGGCTTAAGTACGTAGTAAATTTGAAATGTGAAGATGCATTGATGAAGTTTTGCTTAACTTAATTCAAAATCTGCATGAATAATAAAACAGAAAGAAGTGGAATTATTCCGAGTGCAAGAAATACATGTCCGAGCGCCAAGCGCGAGATACGGAAGATGCGTGCTCAAACTTGCGAGCGAAATGAGCTGCGCATGTAGCGCGCGAAGAGAATGTGCACACGAAGCGTGAAGATCTTTTATTTTGATATTGTCCTTTGGTAATAGGGCAAATTGGATAATTTGAATTCACAGGAGAAAACCAGTCTCCTGCCAACATGCCAACAGCACGCGGCATTCTCGAACGGTCACCCATCCAGGTACTAAGAGCGCCCAATGCTGCCTAACTTCAGTAATCGGATGGGAACTGGTGTTTCGAGTAAAGAAGAACGTTTTCCTGACAATTTGTTTCGACCGGAAAATATAGTGAGGATACATTTTTTGAATTCCCAAATACCACAAAGAAACCGTAGACGAAATTATAAGATCTCGGAAAAAAGCTTTTCCAATATTTCGGAAATGATCCAACATCTCGAGTCTTAATCCGAAACAGCTGGCTTAAAAATTTGTTCTTCAGATATAAACACTTGAGGAGACTGCTAATGGTGTTGTACCATTAATCCGTAATCCCTCGCAGGGTAAGCATAGCTCGTGAAGAGTCAAAATCGGTTGAGTTGGATACACGGGAGGAAACCAGTCTCCCGCAAATATGCCAACAGCACGCAGTATTCCCTGACGATAAACCATCCAAGTATTAACCGAGCCCAACGCTGCTTGACTGCAGTGATCCAACGGGAACTGGTTTTTTGAGCGTAGCATGGCCGTTGGTTAATATAATATTTTAATTGTCCAGAAGTTATCGTGTATACATCCATACATCCATAGCAGTGAATAAACTTTAGAGATACACGAAATTACCAACTTGTACTATCTTTTATTGACCTAGGCAATATGGCATTTCGTTTTCGCATGATTACTTTCAGACACAATAATTTTTGTTTAATTCACGTTAATGTTAAGACACACGCTCTTCATGCTGGTATCCAGTCTGCTTAACATTCTGTACAATTCTCGGCTTATTCTGCCGTAAGAATCTTGTCATCTGCAAACGCAAGGCCACGAACTTCCACTGTCCCGAGATCAACACCTTCCTCGTCAAAGAGGGCCATTCTCAGACATTCGTCAATGTACATATTGAACATCCAAGAGGACATTACGCATCCTTGCCTAGCGCCCTGCCTAAGATCAAACCAATCGCTCAGTTGTTCATCTATAAAGGAGAAGAAAACTAATAATTTTCCGAATTTTTATGAGAGCGACATAGTAGTCCGGGAGCCAGTGACACATTATGGTTCGTCATCTGAAAGTGTATGAGATTTTGAGGAACGCTTCAGACAGGTATGTAATGAAGCGTAATAACCGTTATCAGCCAAACCAGTGATGGAAACATTTTCCACTGCTCCAAAAAACTCGTAAAAAAAAGAAAAGATTTTGTCATGTGAAAGTTTGAGAATCTTTCTCAGACGTTAGTTTTTATGATATAATAAAGAAAGAAATTTTTCAGCTGGTTGTATGAGTATGGGAAGGTTTTCTGCTACTCCGGAAAAGTCGGAAAAACGGAGAAATAGATTTTGTGATGTGAAAGTGTATGAAACTTTCTCATACGTTAGTTTTTATGATATAATAAAGAAAAAAATTCTTCAGCTAGTTGGACGAGTATGGAAAGGTTTTCCGCTACTCTGGAAAAGTCGAAGAAACAGAAAATTAGATTTTGTGATGTTGAATGATTGAATGATTTTTGTTGAACAATAGAAAAGACTTGGAACTTCATAGATTTTGGTATTTGAAATTGTCTTAGCCTTTAAAGTATAGTTCGTGCTACATCGACAATAAACAAATACATATTTGTAATATTTTTGATGCAAATTTTAACTGAAGTTTTTGAATAAATTTTCACTATTCACTGAGATAAACGTAAAAAAACATGGTTTTTATGGGTTTTCATGGTTTTCACAATGAAAATCAAATTTGCGGGAAGTTTTACTATCAAATCCGTGATCAGCGCGGCAAAATACATAGATCTTCAGAGTATCAAATTAATTGGAGGTAAGCGCTTTTCGGAACTCCACCCTTATTTTTTGTTAACAATGAAAAGCGTATTTCTCGGTTACATTTAATTTCAAGTTTTCAATTCTATTGCATAAATAAATAATTTATACAAATTATTCAGACTGAGAACGACTGATTCAGCGACTCATCCGCCAGTTTTGTTGTTGAAATTTGGACTCTGGATTCGAATTCAGCGACCTCGAAAACCCCTATATATCTGATATCCCTCAATTTTGGAACATGTTTTTCATTTTTCGCAGCCATTTTCGATTCCGCGCGTGTTCCGATGACTCGCATTACTCGATCTAAAGGAATTTCATACTTTTTCAGATCACAAAATCTATTTTTCCGTTTTTCCGACTTTTCCGGAGTAGTGGAAAACCTTTCAATCACTTGTTTGGCTGATAACGGTTATCACGCTTCATTACACACCTGTCTTGGGCGTTACTCAAAGTTTCATACACTTTCAGATGACAAACCAAAATGTGTCACTGGCTCCCGGGCTATAGGGTCATATTTGAAAATGGTTATTTACTATTCCATAATAATGGATGATTACATTATACTTATTAATGGAATTTACCGTTCCTTTATCAAACTCATTCCGAATTTACTATTTAATATACATATACGAGGGATATCAAATATTTTGATTCTCCATTTATCAAATACTCCGTGATGAAAACAAATTTGAATTCTTCAGGCAAACTGCTGCTATTTCATAATTTTCAGAAATATATGTGACGCTTAGGGGTCTTTCTTTAGATCGCGTCACATATTTGTCTTCCTTGTCTTTGTTCATATGTATATACATGTAAGGAGGAGAGGATTATTTTTGGAATTTCTTCTAAAGAGAACAAACCAAGCAAATGTGGAAAATTTTTAAGTCTAAGATTATTGAACTTTCTACTTTTACTGGTTTATTTTGAAGGGTAAATAAACCAAGTCCTTAAATAGACGTCATAGAAGTTGATATATACAGCAGTTAATTATCGAGTTACTTTTAAGACGCAATCCTTTAAGGATCAGATTAATTTTTCAATTATCTGTTAGATCAAGTATTTTCTTTGACGAAATGGAGCTCATGGTAACCACTCTGCTACTCATTTTCGGGGGGTCCATCCATCTCACTTGTAAATAAAATATATTAATAATAATAATATTTATAATTAGTTTTTACTTAAGGTAGAGGAATCGTCGGAGAATTAGGATAGGTTAGGATAAGTTATCAAAGTGACAGAAAAATATGGTGGCACTCTAGTCAAATTCGTGCAAAATGCTTTCCATGTAAGTTTAGAAATGGTGCAAGGACTTCCGACCGGATCAGACTGAACTCACGGTGTTCACGGAACTCAAGTTCCATAGTAAAATGGTAAATTCCTCTACATGAGCTGAAACCTTATGCTTATTTTACACTAAACTATTCCGGAAACAGCATGTTTCCGAAGGTTTCTGTAAGTCGTTGACACGATAAGTCGTGTTGTGAGGAATGGAAATATTTCT
>WSXT02052436.1:0-12923 GCA_011762715.2 Neuroterus valhalla
CGAAATTGGCTTGTAGGGGGTTGTGAAAAGTGAATCTTGTACTCTCCGTAGCTTAGTGGGTTAGAGCATCAGACCGGCAATCTGTAGGACCTGGGTTCGAATCCCAGCGGAGCTAGAGAGTCATTCTTCCACAACTTTCAGAAAAACAATATTTAAATAATCAATTATTTAAATATTGATGAGACCAGTAGACAGACAAAATTAACATTATAACATTATTTACATATTCCTGGTCAAAACCATTACATCAAAATTAATATTAGATCAGGATGTTCAATGATCTTCTGGAACTCTTCTCCAACGCAGTGTGCACACTTGTAAGGTACTTGTATCAGAAGTTGTGCACCATGTACGGACCTGGAGCTTTCCAATTACTGGATCTTTCTAAAACCGGTGTAACGTCCGAGTCTGTGATGATGGTAGGCTCCACTACAGGGTTCCGGCCTGCCCTTTCCTTCTCAAGTTGGAACCACGCAGCGTCCTAATTTCTTCTGTTATTCTTTCCCTGAACACCAGACCAGTAGTCGGCCATGTCTTCCGATTGAGGAACTTCAGTGTAGAACTGCATGTTCTGCTCCTTATTTAGTTCACGGTAGAACACCTCCTTTCAGCTTCATTGAAGGTTCGATTTTGCTGCCTTCTTGCACTATTCTTGTTGTATCGACGCAATCTGGCAGTTAGAACACAAAGTCTTTGCCGATGAAAATCAATTATCTCATCTAATATCGTGGGTCTCAGTGTCTTGATGTTCCGAGGGTAGATGATATCATTAACACGGAGTATCAGCTTGCTGGCTCTTTTTCCTCTCTTATATTGGGTAAGTCGACCCAATTTGCTCCTTACTTTCCTGACATCCATATCCAACCTGATTTTTAATGGGGGACCTTGTTTCCGTCTTGGGGCAAAGAATGCACCTTGTAGGCCTAGTTCTGCGTCCTTATGTTCCTAAACTCCAATAAGGCTTAACCAAAATTTCTTTCAAGATGCTGCAGTTTGTCAGGGATTACTCTGTTCAAATCGGCGTGAACTTTGATATCCGTAGTTCTAGTGGATCCGGCTCTCGTTCTTCACTACCTCTAGCACCTATGTCTTTAGCTTCGATAAGGTCTTCATTATCCACATGTCCTATGGGAATTTCATTATTTGGAGGCTGCTGTTCTGTCTCCATTCTGGCTGGGGAAATTTCAACCTCCGAGAGAAATATGTTAACAGATATCAAGCGTTTTTGATCTGCTAGATTCTGTTCCTTTATCCTTATGGCTAGATGCGATTACTCAAGTAAGAAGAGACGATGATGTTCTCTTTTTACACTCTTCCCACTACTCTGAGCCACAAAACAGAGGCGCATCACATCTGTGTTCATATGGTATGTCCATTTCCATTGGATTCTTGGTCGCTGAATCTCCACTAAAGCCTTTGGTTGAATGGAGCCGTCTGCTTTTGGAAGATGTGGTGGTACTGGATCATCAACAAGTTGTGAAGAAACATCAATACCATGATGATGTTGTGATGCATCATCAGTCTCCACTTGATCTTGTAGTGAAGCTCCTTCTAATTGATGTTCACCATCGACGGTTCCCTCCGCCGATTCCACCTCTCGCCTTATCTCCATAGCTCGGTCTTCTAAGAGAAGAAGATTATTACGGATGTCCTTGACAATTGTGATGAGATCCTTTACTAAACCTCTTTGCATTCGGCGATACTGCTCTGCGAACTTTGTCCTCAAATTGTAGCTCTTTTGGCGCTTGGTCTCAAATTTCACGCTTTGATAATAGAGACGAATCAATTTTCCCATAATTTTGGTTGTTCATATGATGCCCTCCCACGGTATTCCTGACGAGGTTGTTGGGAAGCGACCAGCGTTTCAATATATTCATAAAACTCTCCATCATGATTGTTTTTTTTAGTGTCCCTCTTAGTCCCCTCCCTCCTCGTTTTCTGGCTGTTGGGTTACCCTATCAGTAGCATTGCTACGGCCAACGTAGCCATCAAAGTCATTAGAGGAAAACTTAAGCCCTACCGCGATGACAACGCGAGAATTATTATTCTTATCATAATCAATATTAGTATTATTATTAGTATTATCATTATACTATTAAGCCAACTTTCTGTCGGGATACGCGTAACTCGTTTGGTTACAACCTCGCTGTACTACTGGAAAAGAGGGAATCTATATTGCAAGCTTTGAAAGCGGAACTGGAATGGAAAATTTCAAGCAAGGGATGTGTAGTAGAAGAAAGCAGAAATAGGTATTAGACCAGTCTTGGAATTCTTCGCGTGCTTTTCGCAAACAGAAAAAAACATGATTTCATTTTTAACCTTCATTTTTACATCCAAAACCTCGCTTTAGACGCGGAATTTTCAGTAAACAGAGGCTCTAATTAAATTGTTGAGCACACAACCGTCCAGTGCAACATCGCTTCGAAACGGGTCGCTTCCTGATCTCTCTAGCAAACACCTCGTAGAGATTCGCAAAGCCAATAAAATAATCTACTGAGCGATATCTTTACACGGGCCAATTATCATCCAAAATCGTTCGTTTCAGGCTTCACTCTTTTTCTTATAAGCAATCGCTCTCTAGACATCCTTACCCTGTCATACATGCATCTTTTGTCATTCATTCTTTGAACTTTTTCTGGGTACGCTACCGTTCACCCTACCTAGATACACTTGCTTTGTTAATCGTTCTTCATCTATTCTCCCTACGTGGCCGAACCATCTCAGAAAATTTCTTTCACTCTTTTCAAACAGTGTTTGTCAAACTTTGTCTACTAGCGTTTTACCACTCATATTACGCAGGACTTGCATGCCGATCGCACTGACTTTGCTCTTGACCTTTTCTTGATACGTACAGGTCTCGCTACCGTAAAGCACAGTTGGTGTTAGCACGAGAGTATATACCGCAATTTTAACTTTATTTGTTACATTTTTACTTTTAGTAATAGCCCGTATGCTGCCGATAATCTTTTCACTCTCATTTGTACGTCTGGAATTCTCTGCATCTATCTTCCCTTCAGCAGTGACTACACTTTCAAGATACACGAAATTTTCAGCTTGCTCTATCCTCTCTCCATAATAGTCCTTCAGCCCGCTGCCAAAAAGTGTGTTGATAATATAACGTATGCCCATGATGCATTCAGCATTTGCGCACATGGTGATTAAATACAAGCAAAATCAGTGCGTCCCCATGTAACTAGTGTGAAAACAAAAATTTTCTGTCCCAAAAAATCAATATCTTTTGTGATACGACAGTATAACGTACGCCGAACACACTTCGCAATATTCTACCACAGTAAACCATAAAAGAAAGATCGGCATACGTGGAGCGCGAGTCTTAGGAAATCGTAGAGGTCGGCTAAGACCCTAAAAAATAACACAAAATATCTCATTGTTGTTCCACGCTCCACGTATGCCGATCGTTTTTTCAGGGTTTACTTCGTTAAAATATTGCGCAGTGTGATCGGCAAACGTTACACTATCGTCTTATGAAAGATAATAATTCTTTTCCACAAAAAATTAATTCTTTTCACACAAATTCCATGCATGGGGAGGCGCTGATTTTGCTTGTCTATTAATCACCATTCGAGCATATGCTGAATACTTTATGTGCATACGTTATATTATCATCATACTTTTTGACAGCGGGTTGGCGGAATATTAAGGTCAATATTGCGTTTTGTTTTCGCACCCTCACTTTCAAACAGAATAATTTTTGTTTCTTTCACGTTAATCTTGAGACCCATGCTCTTCCTGCTGAAATCCAATTTGGAATCTTGGGCTGAACAAGGACCGTGATTATTACGGACCTGCTCATATATAAATACTATAGCACTTTCACATTCTCATTATAATGATAAGGTATTGGTTTTATGTGAAAATTGACTTTCGCGGAATTTACGAAATCTCCACGTTTTGAAACCTCCTGAATCCGAAGAAGTATTTTTTACCTTGGTGTCTGTCTGTCTGTTGTCGTCGTCGCCGTTGTCGTCGTCGTCGTCGTCTGTATACACGATAACTTTCGAAAGAATGATCATATTGGATTGTGCTTTGGCACACTTTTTCAAACCCGGAAAAGAAAAGACGAGTTCGTTAACCAGCTATTATGGATGAAAAATCAAAGTTATTGTATTTTCAAATTCAAAAATATAAAAGAAAATGAGATTTTTTAGCCAAACAACGCAAGATTGAAAAGAAAGTCAAAGAGAAAAAATGTTTCTTCTTGGGAGACCTAGACTCGTTAACCAGCTATTTTGGATCAAAAATTGGAAAGGGGGGTGGGGGGCATTTTGAGAAATTTTTTGGACTTTTTTTTCCAAGATTTAAAAATTGTGAGTACGGTTTCTTATAGTAAGCAAAGAGTGAAACAATTTATCCTCATGATTTTTTTGGATAAAAACAAAATCGCTAGAGTTGTGGCATTTTCAAAACTCGAAAATATAAACGAAAATGACAACTTTCAACCAAACAATGCAAGATAATGAAAACGCGCTCAAACTGTAGAAAGGGTGGGCTATCCGCTTTGATACATGGCGCAAAGAACGTTTTTCGGCTTTCTGCACACGTCAATGCGTTTGTTGGTGTAACAGTACAAGAGACTTGTCAGAGTGTATAGATGCGCAGAAGCTTAACGCGCCATGTACAACTTTAGGTCCTACCTTCTATACCGACGTATTTGAACTCATCAACGTACATTGGAAAGTATACGGAGTTACCTCCCCTGTTTCTAGTCTTATCGGTTCCAAGACATCGAAATATATAGTTTTTTCACAATCACTACCTGTTCAAGAAAGATTCTCTTATCAACTACTATCAAAAATAGTGAGTATGCAAAATGCATTGCTATCATGTAAAAATTATAATTCATGATTTTTGAAAAAAAAATATGCCAGAATGTCAGTTGTTAGATTTAACATTATGTAACATGAACTGATAATATATTTTTTTTTGGCTCCGTTTTTATGCTTCACAACCTTCTTTACATGACTGATGTTTGGAGAACTCCGAAATGGAGACTCGGTGTATAGAACGCTAGAGGTTCAAATGATCTCAAGGAAATGGAATTGCGGGATACGATGCGCGTAAGGAAGCTAGTAGGCAAGCGGCGCACTCCCAAAAAGATGCACAAAAACATGAGTTGACCGACCACTACAAAACGCAAGGAAATAACCAATTAAAATCGATTAATTATATTATAAGGAACAAAAAACCTCGAAAATACTTTTTTGGCCGGATGGTCAGTAATTTTTTACGAACTAGAAATCTGTTAAATTACGAAAAATGAAAAAATCGTTACGCTAATAATTTCTCACATTAAATGGATAAAAATAAACAATTTTTTACATCTGGTATTCTTTCACAAAATGCTTTTTTTTCGAGTTACCCGCAATTTAAAGTCAATAATCGACCGAAAAGCGTACATTTCGAAAAAAAATTTCTCGGCTTCTACCACAGCTTTTGGAAATTTTAAAAATGCAAATTACTCGTAAAAACATGTTCTTTTAGGCAGTATTTTTCTCCTTCGTGCTACTTTTGTTTGCAATTACAAATTTGCCATACGAAATTCGTGGAATTTACGGATTTGCGGTGGCGAAGCGCGTAACGTATAATGATTTGCGGATTTATTTGTTAATGACTAACGTTGTAATATGTGGTTTTTGGCCAATGATGTTTTTTCTTTATACCATTAACTGTCAAAAAGAAGCCTTTCTCAAACAGAACTTCTTTCAATTCTACAACAAAATTTATGTGTACCAAAAAAAAATTAGAAAGTTATGAACGCTAAAATAAAATGAAAATTATTTCAAATAAATAAACTGATATAAACAAAAAGCCATGCGTATTTTTGCGAATTTAAACAAGTAAAATCGGACAAACAAGACAGCGAACACGCGGTTAGTTTGAATAAGTTTGAACATCTGTTTTGAAAAACAATGTTTATACAAGTATAGTTTATGTAAATATATTTTTCTATATGAATATTTTTCATTCATTTATATTTACGTAAAAATTCTGGTTGATCGAAAAAATAGATATTCACCGTTGGATTGAAGAATTTTCTGTTTGAGAAAGGCTTCTTTTCGACAGTACATGGTATAGAGAACAAATATGAATGACCAAAAACCACATATTACAACGTTAGTCATTGACAAATAGTTCCACGAATTACGTTACGCGCTGCGTCACCGCAAATCCGTTAATTCCACGAATTTGGTATGACTTTGTCATTGTAAACAAAAGTAGCACGAAGGAAAAAAATACTGCCTAAAAGAACATGTTTTCACGAGTAATTCTCATTTTTAAAATTTCCAAAAGCTGTAGTAGAAGTTGAGAATTTTTTTCTTCAAAATATACGCTTTTTGGTCGATTTTTGACTTTAAATTGCGCGTAACTCGAGAACGAAGCATAAAAAAAAACACCAATAGTAAAAAAGTGTTTATTCTTATCCATTTTACTGTAAAACATTATCAGCGTAACGATTTTTTCGTTTTTCGTGATTTTACAAGTTTTTTAGTTCATAAGAAATTACTGACCATCGGGACAAAAAAGCATGGATAAGGTTTTTTCTCCCTTATAATATAATTAATCGATCCCAATTGTTTATTTCCTTGCGTTTTGTAGTGGTCGGTCAACTCATGTTTTTGTGCATCTTTTTGGGGGTGCATTGCTCGCCTATATTTATCTTATGTGTACCGGAAACACGAAAAAAGAACGTGAAATGAGAAAGTCACAGATTGGGCCTAAACTTTGGTCAGGAGTAAGTCTAATCATGAACGAGAGAACAAAACAGCATGTCAACAAGTAACAACGTGTATCTCCACGTTTACCATGGATAAGAATGAAAGTTTGAATCAGAATTCCATTTATTAGAGCGTGATATGCTCTAGTCGATGGTGACAGAGAGGATGAAGAAGATTTCTCCTGGAACTCGCAAAATGAAACCCTAGAATTTCGTAATGCGAAGTTACAGACAAAATAATGCGAAAAGTTTCCGGAGAAAAGAGGAATTTATTTAGAAATAGGTTGCGAGTAGTAGGAATGGAAATATGAGCAATGATTTAGTCGGAATAAAAAATGCTGATGTATGCAGTATAAGTGATTTCTTCAATAAATTGTGTAGATCCTAGCCTAATTTGTTGCATTCCTTCTTGTAGTAATAGCTTATACACGTCCAATAATCTTTCTACCCTCATTTACACGTGTCCCTATATCTGCATCAATCTTTTTGTCAGCAGTAAATAAACTTCCAAGATACATGAAATTATCGACTTTTTCTATCATGTCATCATTTTAGTCGATCAGGGTAATCACTTACCCAAGGAAGCTGGGAGAAAGCCAGAAGAAACTTGCAGCGAGAGAAAACTGGGGAAAAACAGGTTAAGAAATATTCAACCGGGGGATTTCCCGCATTCCATGAGTCGCGCGTTTCGTAGTGCTGTGTGTCAAAACAACCAACCACGAAATTGCGTAGTTACGTAGGATTGACCTTTATCATAAAGGTCAAAGGTCAAGAATGAGGGGGCAGACGTTATATATCAGGGCTCGAAGATCAAATGTCGGTCAAAAATCATGAATACATCGTCAGAAGTCAGTTTTCAGGGCTCTCAGATCAGATTTTAGAGGTAAGAGATCGTACGTCGAGGTCAAAGATGAATGTCATAGGTCATCACATAAGGGTCAGAGGCAAATTTTCATGAAACACAGCTGAAGGTTATGTTCAGGGGAAGGGGCCAAATTCAAGCATTCAGAGGTCAAATATCACAGCTGAAAGAGCAGAGGTTAAAGGTGGAGGATTATTAGTCAGGGGAAAAAGATGAAATTCTGGAGAACAAAGGTGAGGATTACAGTTCATAAACTAAAGGTCAGTGCCAAAAAGGTTCGATGTATTTTTCATCTATTTCGCTCCGTCTCAAACCAAGCGTTGTCCTCTTTTTCCCTGCAAGTCCTGAAATTTCATGCTCTCAACTTTGGATCAATTGATATCTATCGATCAAAACAATTGAGGATCAGGAACCAGGGGCTAGAGTTTGAAGTTTACATGGCAGGGTCAAAGGTGACTGAGATAAAAAGTCAGAAATAAAAGTTCAGATAAAGGAGGTAAGGAGCTAGCCTGGAGGGTAAAAGTAAACGGTTAGCGAGCGGGGGTCGAAGTTGATGGTCATTGGTGAGGAATCAATGCAGACTTCACATTTTCTTTCCTATTTCATTTTTGGTTTCAGAATTTGATTTTTCAGTTGAATCATTCTATTCTGGTTCAAATGTCTACAACGGGATTAAACTAGTCTATTAAGAATTCCTTCCTTGTTGTGAAGTTTCATCATTTTAGTTTAAAATTAAACTGTCTTCTTAAATATTCTTCTGCTAATTCTTATCGATTTCTGAAGTTTATCATGTGTGAGAAACTACACGTTTCGCAAAAACAGTATATTTTTCCCCAAACCGGGAGAAATCACGAACTTTTACCGGGAGAACCGGGAAGATGGGGGAGGAAAATCTCAAAAGCAGTGGGCAATGTTTCATACTATTTTCTCACCATTTCCTTCAAATACAATGACTTTAATTTTATGCACGTTATACTTGAGACTAAAATTCTTTACGCTGGTATCCAGTCTGCTCATTCTTCTCTGCAAAACATCACCTGAATCTGCTGCAACGTTTTTATCATCTGCAAGCGCAAGTCTACGCACTTTTACTGCTCCAAGGTCCACATATTCTTCATCGAAGGAAGACATCACCACACATGATCTCCTTGGCGTCAGTCCACATTGGAACTCCCAGATCCTTTCTCAAGTATATATCACCTTCCACCTCGCATATTCGGATAATAATCGCCTTTCTCCAATGATTCTGAACGTCGCCGTTGACAGAACACGTATTTATGAATTTACTGAGCCACACAAACGAGTAATGGCCGCCGTTCTTCAACATTTCAGCTGTGATACTAGTCACACCACCAGCCTAACTATTCTTCAGTTTTAGAATGGATGACAAGAGTATAGAACAAGTTGATAATTTTTTGAATCTTGGAAGTTCATCCACTACTAGCGGAGGAATAGATTCAGAGGTCTCGGGACGTATAAATGAGGATGAATGATTGAAGACTGTGTACGAGCTATCACGAGAAGTCGAAATGTAAAAAATTAGACTTATATTGCGATATATAATTATGTGCTTCCGCCCACTGTGCTGTATTTTAGCAAGACTTGTACTTACTAAGAAAATAATAGGAGTAAAGCATACGTGATTGTCACGCGATTTCTACGGAACATGTGCTCTAAAAGGCCGGTGGACAAAGCAGGTAATGTTAAAAGTGGTGAAACGTTAGAACGGGGTTCTCAAAGAATGTAGTGTAGATGAAACACTGTTTGACAAAAGTAAAAGAAATTTGCCAAGATAGTGTTAATGAGACTTATGCGAAGGAGAATGAAAAGTGATAAAAACACAAAAGCTTATATGAGAAGATATATGGACGCAAGGAAACCAAATCATGTATGCAAAGATAGATATGTGTGAAAGACAATGGTTTCTAGGCAGGCCAAAGACGATCAAAACATAAGATTTCAGGTACTGATAGATCCGCAGGTAGAGATTTTCTTATTAGATTATTATAATGGCTCTGCGAAACTATTCACACACAGGTGGCGACCACTTCTACATCAATATCTGAAACTTGTCTCTCCTCTCAACTCCTTCACATCCCTCACTCCAAATTTACATATAAACTCCTTGATCTCCGGCTGCACAATTAAAATCTCTTTTAATTTTCGGATTAGAGACTAGATTTTCTGTTTTACCAATAATATTTTCACATTACTTGAAATAATACTGCAAGCTCTCATAGTATTTATGTCAACATTTTTTGATTTTTTTAATCGTAAAACCGCTGTATATTACTTTATATGCCAGACCTTTTATTAATTCACTTCTTGAAGTTCTAGATGACCTTACCCAAAAAGCTTCTCCGTTTTTTTAGAATTATTTACTTTGCTATTATTTTGAAACAGCACGTAACTGAAAGGAGGAAGCGGAACCCAACAACCTATATTCTGTCAGAATTTGTTTTGAAAATCCATTATCATGGTTTTTTTAGTATCAACAATTTGTTTTGCGTGCCCAGGATTCGCGATGGACGGCGAGAAGTTATTCTTTCCTGGACAGGTAGTTATTTCAAAATAATCTAATATGTCAGGTTTCGAGCAAGAGTCCTAGCGACGGCAGCCAGATGGTTCTTTATTATGGTGGACCAGTAGTCGTAAGCTTTTCCTGTTTTGAAATACTTATTTGAATTGCCGACATGTTTCGACTCGGATCCGAGTATTCTTCTGCGCTGACCGATCGTCTGATCGCCTGGGGGTTCTGCGTAACGCCGTTGAATAGAAGAATGCCTGCTGGTTTAAAGTGTGTTCTCCTAATCGACTAGGCCGGCGAATAGAATAATTAGGTTTGTAGGATTGTAATCGAAATGCGACTTTTGAAATGGTGGAAATGACGTTATTTTCCGGAAACTCCGCAAACTCGAAAATTAGGTTGTCATTGTACAATCAACAGTTGAACAGCAGCACGGAGACGATGATATTTTACGATACAAACTGGAAATTATCATCATTATTTTACTCAGAGACGAATGTGATAGCACTCTTCAGAGATAATAATAATATTAATAAGCTAGAAAAAGTGAAGAAGGTTCTTCAAGATGGTGCTTTAGGAGTGAAAATTAATAGCTATAACCCTTTTCTAATTCCTATGAAATGCTGAAAGTTGCATCCGCAGCTTTCTCGGAGAAATTCCGCGCAGAGTGTGTAAAATAATAATGTAAGTTTTTTCTTTATTTATATTCACACTAAACATAAAAATTTTGATTGTATAATAAAAACGCCATTCTCTAGTTCGCTGAATTTTCGGAGAATAATGTTTTTTTTTTGTACCAAATCATGACACGTCCAATGACGTTGGTAAATAACATCCTTTTAGGACGTCATTTTTTGCAATGGGGAATTCTAATTATTCTATTCGCCGGCCCAGTCGAATAGGAGAACACTCTTTAAACCAGCAAGCATTCTTTTATTCAGTGGCGTTCAGCAAAAACCCAAGGCGATCCGACGATCGGTCAGCGAAAGTCAGTTTGTGGGAGTCAGTCGTCTAAACGCCGCCGATCTGCAGAATACCCAGGCGTTCAGCTGAATGCCGGATTCTAAAACGCCTACGACATGTATACGGCACACACAAGTTATCAATCTAATGACTCATAGATCCAGTATTGATTGCTCAAGTAATTCAATTGAGTAATCTGATCCGGAATTTTCCAGTTGACATTGCCGTAATTTATTTTATTTGAAAAATAAATAATGTAAACTTAACTCTTCCATAAGAAAATATACTCTCGAAATTTGTAATGGATATTGGAATAGACCTATGTAGCTGAAACTTTTTTATTTGAATAATTTTTAATTATATATTATAATTTATAAAATCTCTGGTCGACAGGGCTACATGGTTTTACCAAGATGAGTACCTTATATTTACTGAATAAAACTTGCCCTGAAATTTCATTTTCTATATATATGACAAGCTTATGACAAAGCCACCGAGACCAGATTTACTATCACTTCTGGGAAACATCGTGTGACTACCAACACTGTCGCTTTCCAGAGAGGTATCTTTCAGGGAGATGCCATGAGCCCCCTCCTCTTCTGCATCACACTATTGCCTCTATCCCTCGCACTCCGTGATTATCATGGATACCTCTGTGGCGGAACTAATGTTCGTGAGCATAAGGTCACTCAGATATTTTATATGGATGACTTGAAGATATATGCTTCTGGAAAAGAACAACTTGAAGATGCTCTTAGTATCGTCGGGAGTTGCACACGAGAAATCGGTATCGACTTCGGATTGGAAAAGTGTGCCAAGATTCATCTTAAACGTGGACGAATAGCAAGTATAGATAAGGACCCTGAGCTTGTTGGCCGAATTACTATTAGACACCTTAGCGCTGGAGCGACCTATAAATACCTCGGTGTGCCTCAGAGCCGCATTCAGGATACAACATCAGTACAAGAAGTTCCCCAAAGCAGACACAAACACCTGCTCCGACGATTTTGGTCGTCAAACCTGTCGTCGTTGAATAAGATATCTGCCACTAACATGCTTGCTGTCCCAGTTCTACTCTATTTGTTTGGGGTGGTTCCGTGGACGAAGAACGAGCTCAGGGCCTTTGATACCACTACGCGCAAGATGATGCATGTGAAGAAAAGCTTGCACATCAACTCGTCCGTTCTCCGCTTATACATCGCACGCCGTAAAGGCGGACGCAGACTTCTCGATCTTTAATGTCTTCACAACCGAATTATTCAGAGTACTGTTCATATCATCGCGAACGGTAGAGATCCTCTCCCGGCAATGGTCAGGAATCACGAAATGAGTGGAGATGGAGCGTTCCTGTACAAAGTCGCGGAGCAGGCAGCTGAAACCCTTGGCCTGAACCTCAGCATCAGGAGTGAGGACAGTGCGTTATTCCATCAAGATGCCTTACTTCTAAAAGCATAGGTGAAGGAAGTACTACGATTTCTAAACAA
This sequence comes from Neuroterus valhalla, assembly GCA_011762715.2. NCBI lineage: Eukaryota > Metazoa > Arthropoda > Insecta > Hymenoptera > Cynipidae > Neuroterus > Neuroterus valhalla. The sequence goes on from WSXT02052436.1 coordinate 12,573, forward strand.
TAGCCCCTATCCAAGACACAAGACCCGACATTTTGCTCCTTGACAAACTTGACCGAATCATATTCGTGATCGAATTCTCGGCCCTGGCCGACTACAACATCAAAGCCAAGGAAACCGAGAGAAAGAAGAGGTACAAAGATCTCAGAGAACACCTACGGCGACATCAAGGATATTCGGTTAAATTAATTGTTCTCATCATCGGTACTCTGGGAGGTGCGACGCCTGTACTGGTTAGTAACCTGAAATCCATGTCCGTGTGCTAAAAATATGCGGTTCGCCTGGGAGCTTGTGTTATTTTTCCTGAATGACAGTTGCTCCTGGGTGGACCCTGCGAGGGTTGTCAAACCAATG
>WSXT02052447.1:0-12923 GCA_011762715.2 Neuroterus valhalla
TTATCGAAAAAACAGTTGTTTTATTAATTGTTTATAACAAGATCTTTGCCACAAAAGTGTCAAAGATTTATTTTTAAAAAATTTCACCTTTTTTGTTTGCTCCAAAAAATGGCAAAAACAGTCAACTTTGAGGGGTCATAACTCATGAACTATTCATCTGTAAAGTAATTGGGAAGAAAGGTATAGAGTGGTTCTTGAGACTTAGCGATCTTTCGCTGAGAATCAAAAAAATTGGGCAATTTTCAATGTACCATAACTCGAAACCTATTGGAGATAGCGGATTATTTTTCTCCCAATATTAGCTCATAATTTAGTTTTCTTTCTTTCACCTGTTGGACATTTTGCTCTACGATGCAATGGGAATTACTCGTATGCGCAAACGCAAAATTTGAAAAGGTTTCAACAACAAAAAACCGGGTTCCCCCTCCCAGTCGAGGGCACATTTTTGATACATCAAATATGACCCCTTAATGAAGCGTTCTCATGAAAAAAAATTTGAAAAAGGATCCAGGAACTTCATTAAACATGAATAGTAAAATGCCCCAATCATGTAAAGTGGCGTCTTTCACGGGGGTGAAGTTCTATGTTAAAAACTGGAAACAAATCTTAGCAATATCCTCAAAAAAGAAATGCATTTTTTTTTAAAATAATTTTTGAGGTGGCGCCAGCCCCATGAAGTTTAACACGTATTTGCCATAAGAAAAAAAGACGTTTTTGTAATTTTTTTTCAGAATTCTCAATATAAGCTGAATCGAGTTCAAAATTGACCATTTCTCTTCAAAATTAGTCATGGAATGGGAATTAAATATTACTTTTCAAATATCACTCCGATAAGTCTGTTTTATAGGGTCCCAAAAAACCCTTATAAGTGAAAGAATGGGGTTTTCCAGTTTTTGGCGCTACTTATGATTTTTTTGCAGTTTTTTAATGCAGGTTGTTTCAAATACACAAAATACTGCTTTTTACTGATAATTAGATGCTTATTTAAATTGATTAAACAATTTATTATTGTTTTTAGCAACTTTTGCTTGGAGAAGGGTTATGAAGTCAAGATTTTTTCTAAATTTTTCAAATTATCTCCAACGTTTCAGTTCAAGCGAGGTGATACTCAATGAAAGTTAACAAGAATAATTGTTGAAACAATTTATTATTAATTATAATGATATTTTCTAAGAATAATGCCACAAAATTGCGGTTCTTTCTGAAATTTTCAATTTCTTGTCCACTTTTCGCTTGAAGTAAGTAATTACTGAAATTAATTTAGCAAAAATAATGTATTAAACAAATTGTAAATGTGTGTAGCTATCTTCTTCTAAATTAGTACCACATAGTTGCGGTTTTTTTTAGAACTTTTCATTACTTTTCAAATAAATTAAAGTGATAATTCATTCATTTAGGAAAAATAATTTTTCAAATAATTCATTATCATTGCTGATAATATTTTCATCGCTTAATGATTCAAACTTGTGGTTTTTTTCTGAAAATTTTACCTTTTTGCCGACTTTTCACTTGGAGTGAGTTGATATTTATTTTAATTTAACCAAAATAATTGTTTAAAAAAAATAAATGATTGTTTATGGCTTCCTCCTCTCAGATTAGTGCTAAAAGTTTGCGGATTTTCCTAAACTCTTAGGCTTTTTGTCCTTTTTTCACTTAGTGAGATAATAATTGATGCGAATTAACAAACATGCTTATTTGAACAATTTTTTATTGTTTATAACCATTTTGTCTGAGATAAGTGCTAGAAAATTGTTGTTTTTTTCTGGAATTTTTAACTTTGCACTCAATGGGATTCGAATGAAATTTGATTAGATTGAATTAGATTAAATCTTATTGAATTGATACATTTTTTGGTTAAATTAGATCGTTTTTTATTGAAAATTTAATTCTTTGGTTAAAAGTTGAACTACTTTCTTAAGAATCCCATTTTTTCGTTGGACATTCATAATTTTAGTAGGAAATTCGAAATTCAAATTTCACTGAATGAATTCAGCTTTCTTGTATTGATTTTTTTTTAACATTGGGAAAGGAACAAAAATATTTTACTCAAAAAAAACAATCCTATTTGAAATATGATTCTGTCTAATGTTGTTTATTATTTGTTCACAACTAAAAAGGTGAAGCGAAGTTAAAATTTCAGAAAAAACCACAGTTTTTTAGCACTTATCTAAGAGAAGATAAACATGAACAATAATAATTTGTTCAAACGATTAGTTTTGTTAAAATAAATTAAATATTTTAACTCACTCCAAGTGAAAAGTGTGCAAAAAGTTAAAAATTTTAGAAAGAACCGCAAGTTTCTGTCATTAAACGAAGAAAATATTGTTATCAATGATAATAAATTGTTTATACATTTATTTTTTTAATATGAATTATTTATTACTGTGAGCCAATTGAAAAGTGATAAAAAGTTACAAATTTCAGGGAAAACCCGCAACCATGCAGTAATAATCTAGAAGAGAATAGCTTTAAACATTTAAAATTTGTTTTAACAATTATTTTTGCTAAATTAAACAAAATCATCACTCACTTCAAGTAAAAAGTATCCAAAAAGTTGTAAATTTCAGAAAAAACGCAACTTTGTAGCATTATTCTAAGAGGATATTGTTATAATTATTAACAAATTGTTTAAACAAATATCTTTGATAATTTTAATTGATTATCACCGCGCTCCAACTGAAACGTTGAAAATAAGTTTAAAAATTTAGAAAGAACCTTGACTTTCTAATCCTCTTCTAAGAGAAAGTTTCTAAAAACAATAATAAATTATTTAAAAAATTGAAATGAACATCTAATTATCAGTTTATTTTGCGATTATTTTTGTTAGGATTCGTACAAATTTCCGGGCTTTTTGCATAAAAATTTAACAACAACAAAAATTTCTAATGGATTTTTGGACCACCCTAATGGTCACTAAATGCAAGATTCACCTTCATGACTGGTGTCAGTCTTTTTGATTATGCAGAACGTATTTTTACGCCGTCCATGACAATAACTTCTGCTACCGAGTATTTTTAGTACTAGCAATCTGGGGATAGAAAAATTCACTGGAAACTTTAACTTAACGAATTGAATATCACTAAAAAGAACTCATGGCACAGAAGGCAAAGTTTGTTACAGGAAGTTTCTATGCCAGTTTCCCCCCCGTGGCGTCCTCGTTTCAAATCCGGGTTCAGGCAGATTTTTTCCCGTTTATCAAAAAATAATTGGTCCAAACTAATCGTTATTTTGATTGTTTGAAATTATGAATTCATAACTCTTGGACGTAGATATAGAAATAATGAATTTTAATAATTATTGAGCAAAGCATTTTAATGTAGAAATTTTGGTAACGATTTTTTTCTCTCAAGAATAAAAGTGCCGAATCCAATCAATATTCTGATAAGCATTTCTCTGGTCGAATATTCTTGAGCTCACTGATAAAAGTTTATGAGCAGGAGATGCAAAAGTTTGCTGATGTAGATAGAACAGTTTTTCCTGGACGTGAATAAAGCTGAGCTCCCATGAATGGAAATAACTTTAGATTCATGATTCTGGAAAAATAAAGGCACATTAAACCAGTTTAGCAATTTGCGAAGTTTTGCTGTAGGATGTCTAGAATATTTAATAACTTCTTGCAACTTTTTCTTCGTTATACAGAGTGGAAAATAGTTTGTAAGAAATAGGAAGAGCAGATTGTAATAGATTGATGCAAAAGAAACAATTGTTTTTCTATTAAAATATAAATATCAGATTGATATTGATACAGATTTGTTGTATTATATAGTGTCCATTACATGAAATAATGTGGAAGAAGAGCAAGAGCTATGGTCATTATAATTGCTAAAAATTTATATCTTGGTATCAAATTATTGTTGTTTGGAAACATCTAAATTGAAAACATCTCTTATCTGTGACAAAAGCGAGCATAGCCCGGAATCGTTCACATCGTACTAGATGAAAGATGTGAAAATCCAGGAAAAAATAACCCAGACGGAGTGTTTACAAGATGCTGCGGAAGAAAATCCATGTCATCAACAGCATTAACGAAAGGAAAAATGGAAAGCTGCCTTGAAATATATTACCAAAGAGGAAATAAAAGTAGTAATTAAAACCCAAGTCAGTAATGGAGTATACGATATAAAGAAAGAGCTTAGCGAAAAAATAAAAAAAGTTTATGCGAAAACAGGTAAGCTACAGCAAGGCCTACAAAGGGCAGAAAATAGGTAAGATAAAATAGAGTCGTCCGTTAACGAGTTGAGGAAGTTTAAAAACTCTAGCGAGCCGAACCTGTAACATGAAAATTCAGGTAATGCAATCATTTCTAACTCAATATTTGAACTACAAGAAAGAGAATGGAGAATAAATAATGTTATCATTTTTGGCCTCCCTGAATTCCCTTCGGCTCCTCTAGTTCAGCAAGAACCACGTGCTGCCAAAGAATTTATGTCCAAATATAATCTGGCAAAAATAAAAGAACTAATTTTTATTAAGGATGGTAAGTTTTGTAGATTACTGGTCCAAAAAATATATATTTATTGTGTGATGAAAGAAATCTCTCTAATCATTCAATAAAAATTCTAAAGTTTCGGCCGTATGTCAACGGCCCTCTTCAGAGACACAAAATGGAACATGGATTGACCTGTGTGAGAAGGAATGTGTGCATTGTTAGCAATATACTAATAATTACTATAATAATGTGATCTAATGTTTTACGAGGAAATAGAACGGAGATGATAATTCATATGTGACTTAAGAGATAACAGAATAACTAATTTGGAGCGTAACATGACTAATACAATACTAAATTATATGGAAATCTAATGTTGTGTAGCTATTTAGTATTGGCGAAGGTGCAACAATAACAATAAGTTGTAGACATTTATAAGACTCCGTCTGCTGGATAATTTGAATTAACATACTAAAAAAATTAAAATTAGTTAGAGACATAAACACTACCTGCAGCACAAGTCGTCCAGCAGACGGAATGATCAATGTACTTTATACAGGTGCGATATAGACGTGGTCGGATTACATCTGTCGTAAGAGCGTATTAGTCATAGTTCTTGCGCATGACATGAGGAAAAGAGAGCGTTAAAGCTTACTACATTGCTGTGAGGTAGACGATGATAAACAACTACATGAGGTACCTACTGTTCTCTATCCTTGTCTACCTTACAGCAATGTAGTAAGCTTCGACGCTCTATTTTCCTCATGTCATGCGCAGGAACAATAACTAATACGCTCTTACGACAGATGTAATCTGACCACGTCTATATCGCTCCTATATTAAGTACATTAATCATTCTGTCTACTGGACGACTTGTGACTGCATGTAGTGTTTATGTCTCTAACTAGTTTTTATGTTTTTATTATTTTAACTCAAATTCTCCAGCAGACAGAGTCTTATAAATGTTTGCAATTCATTGTTATTGTTGCACCTCCACCAATACTAAACAGGTACACAACATTAGATTTCCATATAATCTAGTATTATATTAGCCATGTTATGCTCCAAATTAGTTATTCTGTTATCTCCCAAGTCACATATGAATTAGCATCTCCGTTCTGTTTCCTCATAAAACATTAGATTACTATAAAATAGTAATTATTAGTCTATTGCTAACAATGTACACATTCCTCGTCACACAGGTCATTCCATGCTCCATTTTGTATCTCTGGAGAGGACCGTTGACATACGGCCGAAACGTTAGAATTTTTAATGAATGATTAGAGAGATTTCTCTTATCATACAATAAATCTTATGGGTGTTTATATTATTGAAATAATACAGATAAAGGCGACAAGCCAGCTCGGAATCCGTCCGCGGGTAGAGATAAAAAGAGAATTAGATATTACAAAGAACCGAGGCGCTTTGTCTCTTTCCCTCTCAGCAAAGGTGAGCGGGCGGTTTTGCTTACAGAGCGGCCTATGGCTTGTCGCCTCTATCTGTATTGGGTCTATGGCTCATGTTTGAGCAGACAGCACGAAATTACAACAACAAAAACTTAAAGATACGGTGGAAGAACTACAGTCACAGATAGACAAAAAAATAACGGATCTTCAGATAACGTGGCTCTTTGGACAACACGGGGTAACAACAAGATGACACAAAGCCGACGATCACAAAGAACAAAGGATAGACATCGAAATTTAGAAATAAAATGAATGACCAGTTCCTTCTACCATGGATGCATTCGACATCTATTATCAAAATACGCGCGGCCTCAGTACAAAAATTCGGCAGGTAAAAACATTTTCAAACTTATTATCTTTCGATATATTTAAATAGCGGAAACATGGCTCGGACATAATATTCATGCAACAGAAATATTTGATTAATCGATTTTTCTTGTTAAAGAAGAGATCGTACCACTTGTATAGGTGTTGGGGTCCGCGGTGAAAACGAATGCAATTCTTACGAACTGAACATTGAGGAAATTAAAAATAATTCCGATTTGATTGACGTAGTCGCTGTAAAAATTATCACACCTACGTTCTTATTGTTATTGTAAACTTATACTCTCCTCCTGATGTTACCCTATAAGAATTTGCATTGCTTCTAGAGACGTTGGAGAGGGCCCTTATAAAATACTCAAACAAGATATAATTATAAAAAAAGTGGAAAGAGACTTTCTAGCAAGGAACATAAGTTTGAACGATTGAGATGGATTGTAAGAGATAACAGATTTAGAAGAGGCGTTTGACTGTTTGTATAAAAGCATATATGGTGTTGTACATAAAACGGTTTCTGGATTTGCTTCTCGAGGTGGACCCGGTAAATATTCTTACGGGTACTCTCAAGAATTAATTTGCAAAATAAAAACTAAAGAAGAGTTGGACTTTAATTGCAATAAGTAGAATGCCCCTACTTACAAGAGTGCTTCCTGATTCTGAGAAGGGAATCAGAATTGGTGATAGAGAGTGATTATACCGAGTATACAAAAAGATTTTCATGATGCCCAAGAAATTGTAAATGCCATCGCTTCATAATTTGGTAGAGTAGTCACAAGAGATCAAATAGTTTACAACACATTATGAAACACCAGCGAAAGATTAGGGTATAAATTCAAAATTGAATTACAAGAATAAAAGACATTACGATATCGTTCAGAGATAAATAAACTCCAGGCACGGATCAGATTCCTGCCTTACTTTACCCAACCACTTGGAAAGAAGCCATGATTTCTCCTATCTTGAAAAATGGAAACAAAGCGATGATCTCGAACTATAGGTTCACCTTAATTCTAAACAATTTCTCGAAGATGTTTGAATCATATACGACAAAGTTTATCTCAGCTACAATAGAACAACATGTTGCGTAAATTCAGCACGGTTCCGTTACAGATAGATCAACTATAACGAACCTTAAAACCTTAACACAATTTTCAGCAAACTCTCTTAGCAACGGACAGTAAGTAGACGTTATTTATTTAGATATAAAGGAATGTTTCGATAAACTGGAACAAAAAATTCTAATAAAGAATCTCCAGAATATTGACTGTACACTCCTAAAAAGGGATATTCTGAATTTCCTCAATTGTATTCGAAATACAAATCGATCAATCAAAATCAATAAATGTCGGATGAGCTTACAAGGAACAGGAACCCAATTTACTTTAATAACGAAATCGAGAGTACCCCGATAACAAGAGTTAGCTCCATTTTAGATTTAGACATAAGGTTAGACGATAAATTGCACTATATAGGGCGCATAAACTGCATTGTAAATACGTCCAATCAAATGCTAGGATATATGATTGGATCCAGCAAAAAATTTTAAATACCAAACTCTCTTATTGCATTATTTAACGCATTCGTGCGTTTCGAACTTGAATCCGCTGCGGTTGTATGGCGCCCTGAGAGGGATATCGCTTAGATTGATCTGGAAATATCAAAAGAAGTTTCGTCTTAAGACGACCTCAGGGTACCGTCTACTATGTTATCTTCGGGTAATTTTAAAAATTTTACGGGTCGAACTTTGCTGGATTTTACCTGATCCAGTTAATGTAATTGTTTGGGAGACAGATCCTTCTAGCGACACGATACCCGGCACCTATCATTCTCGAAAACGTGTTTGCCTGGTAAGCATATAATCACGGACTGTGTGAAAGGGTATTGTGGCGTTGATCAGCTCCGTTATTCACACTCTACAGTCAAAGATTCAAGAGCAATTTATCGATCCATTAGACCCCAATATTCAAACGCAAGGGATAGAATCCTAATGGTCCTAAGTAAAGCGTGATATGCAGAGGCAGATGCTATACTCCTAGAGGATGCAACTACACCAATCTCTGTCAAAGATTCAACTCCCATACTATCAAAGAAAGGCATCTAATCTTATCGTTCGACTCCGCAATTAGGGTAATTAGGGGAACTATTGAATGCCTTGATCTTCTGTATGCTCTTCCTTTCAGGATTCCACGCAGAAGCTTACGAGCGACATAAACGCTATACTCAAAAACTGTAATACATCCAGCTCTCTATTACTCTCCTGCGATAAAACTATGTGCAAATTTCAACATTATATTCGAAAATCTCGAGGAGAATATAGACATTTATACGACACCAATCAAAACTCTGTTAATATCGATTTAACAAAATTATATCACAAGATGAAAAGACATTAAAGCTCAATTGTATAATAATGCTTCTTAGACTTAATCAAGACTTATTCTATTATGCAATAACTTGAAAGCTGATGTTCAATAACAAACCTAGAATTGTTGTATATTGTTGGATTGATGAAAGAAACTCAAATATAAAACATAACTGATGGAAAATTGTGAATTTTCTCTGAAATATAATTTTTGTATGAACCTACAAATTTTTATTGGTAAGCACGAATATAATGCGAACTTGTTGAAACATCGTCAATCTTCCATAATTATCATTACTTGTTTTTATAAATTATTATTTCCTATGTGAAACGACAATCCAGCCCTGTTTGGGAATTGTCCATCTTATCTGAAATCTGATATTTTTGTAATCGTTTTTTTGATTTTCTTCGGAATACACTATCACATACGGAATGACTCGAAATTGTCGATTTCAATATTTTTAACAAGAATCAGTGGTTTCGTATCAAATAATGTTTTCATTAAAAATATCGAATTCCAGTGTAAATCGACATCATAGACTAAAAATCTTACAAGAAATTCGGTTCTACTGTGGAATTTATTGGTTTGAGAAATGGATAAAAATAATAATAATAATAATAATAATAATAATAATAATAATAATCTAAAAAAGGATACCAACATAACATGAACAAAAATGATTCAAAATCATGAATCTACTCCACAATTTTATATTTATTGGTATTTTTTAAATACACCTTCTGGTGGAAACAGTGAGCATATCCCACTATTGTACAAAACTTTTGACCCTGAAAAGTGTACTCATATTTCACTGAAAGTACTAACTTCTGGTATCAAACAGACGCATATCCTGAAATCGTTAAAAAAATTTCGAACCTTTTTTGACAGAAAATTTGAATTTCATTTGAGTATTACCAATTTTTATTGGGAAACACTCAGATGAGCCAAAATTATTGAAAATTTTTAATATTTCTCAGAATTATACTTATTCATATATAAAGATAACTATTTCTATATAAAACGACGATATAACCTGGAATGGTTCAACAATTCTAAATCTTCTCCTGGGATCTAATGATTTGGAAATGAGAGTTTTAATTTCCGGAAAGAAATACTTCGACACTGTGAAATCCTTTAGGATTATAAATTTCATTATTTTGAACAGAAATCCAAAACTTTTGATCCAATGGATTAGAAAATGATACAGGCTCGGACGAGGAAGAGTACAAAAATTCTGCTCCAATTGGACCCGATTGTTTCTGACTAACGCTTTTACTATAAACGCTTTTACCTTAAAACTATTTGCAATTTTTTTTCTTAGATCTAATGATTTCTCATGAGAAATATTGATTTTTGGTATAAACCGCGATCATAACCTAAAAGTGTACAAAAATTATGAATGTTCTCTGAAATATGATGTTTATGGGATACAAATCTAAATCTCGCTGAAAAACACTGCCATAGTACGTAATGTTCAACATTTTCATTCAAAAAAATAATTGGATTTCAAAGAAGTTTGAGAATTTGTGTACCATTTTTTTTCTTCTTCTTCAAGTAAGATAAAATTTTTTACTCCATCTATACACTTTTTGAGTTTTTACATATCTATATTCCTCCCTCTCACAGGACATCGGCAGACATTAAACCCTCCAACTTGAATCCCTTCCCGAAATCCTCAATAACCCCAACTCTCGTGATAAAAGTCTCCAAGCAGCGCCTGACGTTCTCAATCTTATGGGATTTTTCATCTTTCTTTGCATTCGCTTTCTCTACTTCCTTCATTCATTGATCTCCTATCCGTTTGTCTACCAACATTTTCTCAACACTTGCTTACCATCTTCCTCACTCAACCTTTCTCCTTATACAACCATCACATGCATTCTCTCATATCCCTTTCACTCATTCACAAACTCCGCTTTTTCTCTTCTCATCCTTCTCCCAATATATTGCTTCCTTTACTTCATTTCCTAATCTCCACTTGTCTATTCTTCTCCATCTCCCCTCCCCCCCCCCCATCCTCTCTTCAGATCTATTGGCAATCCTTCTCTCTTAATTACCTTGTACTATTTATTCTATCTTGATTCGTCTATCCTTCCCCATCTGTCTGTGATTTGCTTTTTTTTGTCTCTCTTTTCCAATTCCTTATAATTTAAGGTGATCTCCACTTATATTCCATGATCTCTGAAAAATTCAATTTTTTCTGCTTCCCATCGCTGTTATTGTCTGGCCCTCTTTCTTCGACCTCTTCACAACACTTTCTCACTAATCATTTTTTGCTTGATTTAGTGTTAAGTTGAATTTTTACCAAAAATCAGTTTACTTTACCGATAACACAGCCACACAAACAAAATCACCCCATCACATCAGTTTTTCGACATATCCTCAATAAGTCTTTACAAACACCCTAAAATGCAAAGTGATGCTGGTCTGAGTGCTGGACCATATTATAGGTTTTTTGGGTCGCTGAAACCGAATCCGAAGTTCATTTTACCCCATCACGTCAGGTTTTCGACATAATCTCATTTGTGTGTGTATCTGTAGAGGCTTTTCGAGGATATGTCAAAAACCTGACGTGCTTGGATTTTCTGGACTTTGGATTCGGATTCAGCGTCTTCTGGTAGTAAATTAATCTTCTCGAATGAAAATTTATCCTCGTAGTCCAAAACTCCATCGATATTGTTCAAAGTATAATTATGTTGTTGAAAAACGAACTAATTTGTTTGAATCCATCTTCTTCTGTCGAAAGTTTACCTTTGTTTCTCAATTTTTTTCTTTTTTTTTCGTATAAAATAAATCTTCCCGGTCAGATATTGAATTTCTGGGTCACAAATTCAGTTGAGATTTGATTTCTAGTTGAGAGTTCTTCTATTTCGTTCAACGTTAATTCATTTTGTTTTGGATTTCATTCTTTTTCTGAAGTAATTTTTTTCAGAATTGAATGCGTTTTTCAACCTCTGAACTCCATTGTTAGGTTCCATCTGTTGTGTCCGAAGGTGAACTATTTCCTTTGAAATTAAACTGTTTTTTTAGTCGCATTGTTTGGTTCAAAATCCGTCCTTCAAAATTGAAAATTCACCTGTTCGCATTGCAAATTAACATTTTTCATGCAAATGCGACTATTATTTATAAAATAATTAGCATTTTAAGTTCCAAAGCTCGACGAATTATAATAATTTTTATTTGGAAATTCGTATTTCCAAAATGAAAAAGTGTAAAAAACATACAATTTTTAGCAATTAAAACCCCTTCAAACAGTAAGATATAATATTAGAACTTCCTTTTTAAATATTTATATTCAGCGTTTTAAAGGTCTAATTAAAGCGAGCAGTACAAGTATTCAAGAAATAAAATGTTTTTTGATTTTCTTTCTTTTAAAACATTTTTCGGGATCAAAGGGATTATCTGTAGACTTTTTCCAAAATTGACTGAGAAAGTTTCAAATCGAACATCTAAAACAACTTCGAGTAATGAATAGCATATCAGGTTTTTAATGAAAATTAATGCGAGTTTTTTTATGCCGTGTAGAAATCGTAATGGAGTATCGTTTGGGCCCTGATAGGACTTCTCTATTACTGTTAGGGTCCGCATCAGGCAAATTGTTATGGGCCATGTTAGTCTTGTTACGCAAATTTAATGAGGGCTGTCAGAGGAAATTCGACAAGGCCCTCAATGAAGATCTTCTTGAATTCCAAATTGACAGCAGCCCTTCTTTACAAATATAGGCCGTTCTTGATTTTCACTTTCTGAAGATGAGTACAGTATAGCACGATAAATTTTCTAATGCAAAATCTTATTGCTCTGTTCGTTTTGTGGAAGAAGCATGAGTTCAGTTTCAGGCTTCCCTTCACTACGGTGAATGTAATCCATTTTGAAGCCATACAGTCAACATATCAAATGTTTGTTCCACTTCTAAAAAATGTCACTAACTGGAGGTAGTAGATATCTTCGGTATTGGAGATGATCTTGCGAGTTGTAATTACTAGAGTACTGTCACTGTCGAAATACAAGGGGACCTTTTTTATATTCAACACTCAATGCGAGCTTGTTACGCTAGGTGGCGTTCAGCCGCATGATTGTGGGAACCATGTGTCACGACACCACAGCAGAGTCGCCTACCTCCACTTCGCATAGGCGCAGGCGTGGATCTTCTTCCCGCTCGACAAACGCACTCCGCTTCGTTCCAGTGTGGTCAGATCCGAAACTGAAGCCAGTAACTAACTGTCACTCACACACAGCGTGCGTGTGTTAGTCACTGGCTCCGTTCACACAGTGTTGCCAGATTGGGGGTTTTCCCCCTAGATTTGGGGGGATTTTTGTCTTCCAGGGGGAATTTTAGGGGGACAA
>WSXT02052458.1:0-12923 GCA_011762715.2 Neuroterus valhalla
TCTTTTTGTGGTTGCTTTTTGTCGTGGTCTTCGGATCGCTGTTCTTTTGACCTCTCTCTTTTTTGCTTCCCCCCCCCCCCCCCCCCCCCCCCCCCCCGTCATTCTAAAACGGTTTCGCTGAAATCCTTCCAATGAATATCGACTTTTCTCTACCCGTTATTGCCATTATTCAGGTTATCTTCTCCCCCTTTCTTTCTCTCTTTTCCGTACTTCAACTCCGACAGATTTGTATGCTTGCTATTTTATGTGTATCCTTTTAACGTCCTACCTCTTCTCGTTTGTTATAATATTGACAGGCCGCCCGTCCCGCTCTTGGATGATTAGCTAATTTACTCCAAGTTTTCACCTCATGTCCTAACCTTGTCTTGCTTCTGTTCATCAATTCCTAGTGTAATTTCTTGTAGTTTGAGACTACTCAAGAACTTCTTAACTACTAAAGTACTACTCAACTACTTAAGACTACTAAAGAACTGAGCTGGCCGAGCCTAAGATTTTTTGGGGTTAGGAAGCCTGTGAGGCTTAAGGATTGCTTTCAAGAAGTCTGGCGCCCTGAGGCATATTTTTCTGGTGTTTTACCTTTGTGCGGGGCCAATAGGACCCTATTTAATTTTAAATAAAAAGGTTGCATTACAAATAAGCGCCCAACGTGGAGGCGTTTCCCATTTGTTTTGAGAAGAAAAAGTGGTCGTGTCAATTGTTTCCTATCAAAGTGGTCCTTCAAATGTTTCGGTAAATGTGACGTGGAATGAGAAAAGGGGGCCTAGGGCCAAAAAACTTATTTTCGGGTTTTTATTGATTTTTAAAAATGAAGATGTGCCCGAAAGATTTATGCAAACGCGCTATTATAAATATTGAGCTTGTTATTCACGCTCAAAGTTGAGTACTCCATGCTCAGTGCTCGAACTACCACAACTCTGAGCCACCGTATCGGTGAGTTCGGTTGATTTCGGCTCTTGCCCGACCGGCCCGGCTAATTATAGAGAGATCAAGAAATACTTTCTCTGTCTAGTTCCCGAGCGCTTCCGAAGTCACATAGACAGTAGGATCAGACTGTAGTGGTAGACAGCTAACTTTCTTCCTGTTTCTCTAGACTTTTCCTTACACCCGAAGATCGAGTTTTAGACCTAAACGCCCTTTTTCCATTCTACGTCACATGTATTTTTGAAAACTTGGAAGAATGATCAGGTTTGATTATTTGAGAAATGTTTATTTAATGAATTCAATGATGATTTAGGAATGAGATTTCTGATTTATAAAATTTATAATCCTCTCCTTAGGTTTTGAAAGTTTGAAATATTTTATTTGAGAAAGTTCCGAAATTCAGTTCTCGGGGTTCAAAATTTTTTTAATGTTTTGTTTCAAGAATTTTAAGGCATTCCGAGAGTTGGTTTGACGGGTTGAATTGTAAGACTACATTTTGAAAATTTAAATAATAATTTGAGAATACAATTATACATTTAGAAAATTGAAGAATGTAAGTTTCAAGTTTTCAAAGTTGGAAACATTTTATTTGAAAATTTTTTAACATTTCTAAGATTGATTTAACAGGTTGAATAAAAGAGCTTCATTTATTATTTGAAAAATGGAAACATAAATTCAGAGATAATAGTTTACATTTGAAGAATTTTAAATTGTCATTATTTTGTAACCAAATCAGCACTGGGAATTTAAGAAGACTTTGATTGATGAAATCAGAATTTGGAAAATTAATTTATTCCGCGAAATTGAGGGAAATAATTAAGGAATATAGTCGAGAAATATGTATTAGTTTGAATGTGATTTTTCCAGAAATAATTTACGTTTCCAAAATTTGGAATCTTGAGTTTCCTTTTCTTGGTTAATTTGATTTAAGAATTTGGGAAATATCATATTATGATTTGGAGAAGTAAACATCGTTCAGGCGGAGAATTTTCGGATCGGCACTACAGACACTCGTATTTACAAATATACTTATCGCCCTGATAGCTATCTCGCATTTTATTATTGTGGACACCTGTGTTTATGAATTTGTTTTGATCGCTCTTGCTATGTGTATTATTTTAAAATATTAGTCGAATGGATTATTGTTCGAAATCGTGATTCACCGCGAAATATTAAATACGGTTCTCCCTTTTGCCAGAAATGATTCCAGGTGCGGTACCTTTGAAATTTTATAAATCCTGATAAATTCCGGATAATAACCTCCGCATAAAGTGACGGATCACCCGTTGGCTGGGAGTACTTAGAGAAGTACCAGGACTTCCTAGTGAGAACGAACAAGAAGTACACAAAATTTTTCCACGCTTTCCAGAAGGCTCTGGAGAAAAGGGAAGAGGCCACCATGATCAGGCAGACGGCCACCCTGCACGAAATCCCCACAGAGAAGGAGTTCTTGGAGTATCTACGGATAAAATATGACCTTGTGCCGAGACACTCTCTCCATCCGAAGGAACAGGCCACCTCTACGGCAAGCTTGGCCTACCAGCATCAGAAAGAGACCCAAACGGACCCCATGCCACGGGCGTAGTCCCAACACATATCACTCCCGACACCCTACTTCCTCTCCTCCACACCATCCCTCCCCTCGATTTCAACACCCTACACTATCCACTCACCGTTATACCCCTCGCTCTCCACAATCGACTTCCTCCTCCAACCCCTTCGCCCTACCCTCCCGACCACCAACTCCTCGTGAACACCAACCTTCTCGCCCTCAATAATCAAACCCTTCCTCAAACCTTTTCACCCTATCCTCTTAACCTTCAACTTACCCCAAAAGCCAACCCCCTCGGCCTAGATCCTTCTGTTTGTCTAACGCCAGTCCCGCGAAAATCCCGTCCCTTCTCGATGTGACTGTTCCACCTCCCAGCAGCGTTGACCCGAAAACCATCCGATTCTTCCAGGAGACAGGCGACTTCGGATGCTGGAACTGCAAGGAGGTTTCCCGACGATTCTCCCAGTGTCCCTACCCCCCTCCCAGCTTTCCTTTAAAATTATTATTTTATATTGTTTGTCATTACACTCGACCTAATTTAAAGAAAAAATACTATTTGTTACTTGGCCTCTATGCAATGGTACTTTCATTGACTTCTTTACCCTGAACCCCAGTTCAGTATTATTCCTAATTTTGTTTCTTCTCCAATTTTTTTAGGTACCTCTTCGTTTCTTCATTTACGTTTTCATATTATTTATTCTGAATTTTCTTTAGTCCACTAAGTCAAGGAGTTCGGAATAAAAAATTTTTTTTTTACTAGTGTTATCTCTATGTTCTTTTCAATTCTGGCTTGCCACGAAGATTCTGGTCCTACGTTGAATCGTAGTTTTCACCTCATGTCCTAACCTTGTCTCGCTTCTGTTTATCAATTCCTAGTGTCATTTCTTGTAGTTTGAGACCCATTTTGTATTTTGTCAGTATTTCAAAAGGAGGCTTCCTCGTAACCTATGGTAATCATTTTTATCATATGGTTGTTAAAATATATATACATGTTTTTCTTGGGAAGCCATCTTGCCAAATTATATTACGAACCACCCCCTCTACTTAAGAACTGAGCTGGCGGATTCTAAGAATTTTTTTGAGCTTTTCGTGTTTCAGGATTCGCATATTGTTTAAATCGTATTCTCTAATCGTCCCTTTTTTTGGGGGTTAGGAAGCCTGTGAGGCTTTAGGATTTCTTTTAGGAAAGCTGGCGCCCTGAGGCATATTTTTCTGCTGGTTTACCTTTGTGCGGAGTGACGTCCAGCTTTCGTCACGGTTGTTTACGCCTTAGCTTGGAGAATTTCACTTCAAAGCCATCCCTGAACAACTGTCTGCGAAAGGTCGATACCTTTCGTTACCGGATTCAGCAGAAACCCTTGGATCGTGGACCCTCTATCCGTAACCTGAGGACACGTTTGCTCAAAAGCTCGTTTAAAGAGATTTCTCATATGTATTTAAGAATATGTGCTGAAAATCTGAACTTGATTATTAAATATTTAGTTAAGGGAATTCGTAAAATATCAAGTGAAAATACCCACAATTTCTTGCTAGATAGTGTAGTTAAGAACCTTCTGTAATGTATGCTACGAGTGGTTGCGGTGCAAGTATCATTTATTGACGATTTCTTCTCTGATCTATTAATTATGGTCATTAGCAAATGGTCCTAATTCCGAATTCAAAAGGTAAGTGGATCTGAAATATCATCACTTAGAATATGATATAAAATTTGTCGAAAAATACAAATAAAACAGAAAATTTATTCAAGAAATTTGAAGCATTATGATCATGCTTAAAATAATCTTTTGATTGCATATTTAAACATGAATTTGTGTGAATTCATAATGAAAACATGCCTTTTTTGAATCTCACTCTGACCAATATATGCCTTAATATAAATAAATTAACGCAAGTCGATTTATTGCATTTTCTTCATCCCAATAGGGCAATTTCACATTTTTAACCGCCCATCTCTTCTACGAAGCGTTCGTTTGGACTATCTTTGTTCCAATCGGGGAAAACTTCACGATGACATCGGTTCGAATTCCTCAAATATTAAATAAACAAATACTTGGATTACTTCAGTGAAAATTATGAAACATCAACAATCGCGTATCATAGAATTATGCATACCTTCAATCTGCTTCAAACGTTTCTTTGCATGCAAGATAAGAGAATCTTGCTGATCACCAATCATTCCTAACACCGTAGCTCCTTTACACTCTATTCGATTATCATTTTTGTTCAGATTTTACCATTTCGAACGGAATCTCTCAAATAAGTAGACTTACAGCCCAGAAGTAGAACCCGTGTAATGTTCAAACGCTGCCCTTAGGATCAGTTAATGTATATGGTGCCCGTACCCTTTTGACCAATATTGGTCTTCGTAGTATCGAAGCGCATCCTACAAATATCATCACAAACATTCCATCCTTCAGATTGGGATTAATTATTGGTTGGCATAATTTTACCATCCCACTTTATAACGCCTGTTGATTCCAATTCAAAATTCTCTTTCATCATTGCAACTAATCTTTCGTCTTGTTTCTCACGTTCTCTTTATTGTTTAAAGTTCGGTGACTAAGATTACCATCAGATATCAGAATGTTTGTTATGCTTTTTATTGCAGGCAAAAAGCATGATCACGTGATCACTCCTCTTTGATCCAGTGCCAAACGAATTTCGGAAGTCCTTAGCTTCATCTTATTTTGAGTTCTTTCATGGTCTGAATAAAAAGATTGTTCACCCTATTCGTCCAAAAAAAGTTCAATTACTTTCATGGCATGCGTCATTTGACTCAAAATTTTCATTTTCGTACAAAAAAAAATACAAATTTTTTTGTAGCGAAAATTCTGTAGCTCCAATAATTTTCCTTTTGTTGAAAAAAACTCGTGGGCATGAATTATTCAAGTTCTAGAGTATAACGAATACATTCTCATAGATATCTCAAATTTTGAAAACTTAAACTGTACCTGTAGTTTTCAACGTTTAAAGAGTATACCAAATGTCAATCCAGTAGATTAGTTGTTTCAGAAATTTATCGTGCCCAAACATAGCCGGCTCTAGCAATAGTGGCATCCAACTTGGCGGCAGGTATGCATTAACCATTTCCTAGTCTTATTAACAGGACAACTGCTCTCTTGAGTTACCGAAAATCGTTCAGGTTCTACACCTGTAACGATCAAAAAATTTGTATCAAATAATTCAGATGCAATTCGCACTATCCTTTTGCTGTTAACGAAATTTGCGAGGCGAGGAGTAGGGTTCCGTCATCTCCAACAAAGCCACCGAGAGCATCCACAGGTTGCCAAGGGTATCTGCTGAATACGATTACAAAAGCTAATAAGCAGTCGCGGAGAATTTTCTAGAGATGGTACCAAAGGGAAAACCCCCAATCTAAGGCGTAAGAAACCGTGCTGAAGACTGCGTGGCACCAGAGAGTGGTGTCCTTAACGGAGTCTCCAGGATACCACATCACCTCTTCCTCCGCATGCGGGGCTCTGCGAAGGGTGAACAGCCCGTTCCCTAGCTGCTCGTGGGAACAGCTATGGAAATGGAAAACTAAATTCCAGTTGTAAATGCGGTTTAGAAAGATCGAACGCGAAGAGCGCCCGACAATAGTTTGGCAAATATTGCAGATCCTTCTGGAGTCCAGGGTGCCGAATTGAATGAAAACATAATGACGAACCGGCGAGACAATTGACGATCTTTGAGGACGGATCGACTTGATGATGAACTCCTTTTATGCTACGATGCCAGTACTGTCCGTCACCACAGAGGTTACATAGCGCGCCTGCACACTCTGTGGAGCCAGAAACACCCAGAGCTTTCGCATCTTTTACAGCAAGTGTTGAAAAACGATAGCGATTTTAGGACAAGGAGAAATATTAACAATCAGATTCCTCCCAAGCACCATGATCTGGCTGAAATGGATGCTACCCTTCGTGAAGATCTCTCAGAGGATTCCAACCTCTGGACCATCACTTGTTCAGTTTATGATGCGGCGAGAGATGAAAAGGTTAAGAAGCGCTTGCGTCAACTAAACAAGGATATTGCCTGGGCAAGACAAAACGCGTCCCATATGCAGTGTGTGATTGACTACATAAAATCCGGTAAGCCTTTTACGGTAAGGGCCCAAAAGTTCGCTCATGCAATGAGGATCCCTCATCACAGATTGAAATGTCAAAGCTGATGATTATCAAGCAGCACTTTCTTGACAAAATACGAGTACTATCTAATGCGAGGAAGAGACTTCAAAAGCGGGAGGGATGGGTCAGGGAGAATCGAAAGTTTCTCGCTGACCAATCGCGCCTTTTTAGCGATCCTCCTGTTTTTTGTCAAGAACCGACTAAAGTCCGAAGAAGTCGAGACATTTGGAGAGAGATTCACGCAGTAAAACACCAATGTAATGAAGACACTAAGAACATCATACGTTTCAGGGAGCTGTGCATAACATCCGAGAAGGAATGCCCACTTATCACTGCTGAGGAAGTAAAGAAAGTATTAAGGGGCACGAAGAACTTCTCCGCTGCTGGTACAGATTGTAATAAAAACTTTTGGTGGAAGAAGTTTACTCTTACACACCAACATCTGGTCCGCATCTTTACCTTATAGTTAAAGTCAGAGATCCCCATATAAGATCTCTACATCTATCCTGAATGATAGGAATGTTCGGATAATTGGACCTGTGTGGAGTGAGATTCACGAACAACGAGGATCAGAAAGAGTCGCAGCAAGCTGTCGGGAAAACCTGCTGATCAACAGGAGTGTTTGAAAAGACGCTGCACTTCACCAACGCAATCTGTCGATGGCCTGGATTGAATACTAGAATGTTTCTGATTCAACTTTCCATGAAGTTATAATTTGTCTGTTAAAAAGCTTGAAGGCTAATCCACATATGATAGGATGCATAGGGAGATTAATGCGCCTTTGGGAACCCAGATTTACTATTCCTTCTGGAAAACATGATTTGACAACTAACAGAGCCCTTTTCCAGAGGGGATTCTTTCAGGGTGGCACAATAAGCCCTCTCCTCTTCTGCACCACACTATCGCCAGTGTCTCTCGCACTTCGCGATTTTTATGGGTACCTCTATGGCGGAAATAATTTTCGTGAGCATAAGGTGACTCATATATTTTATATGGATGACTTGAAGATTTGATAAGTGTGCGGGATTTCACCTGAAACATGGACGAATAGCAAGCGTTGATAACGACCCCAGCTTGTGGACGAAAGCGCTGGAGAGACCTGCAAATACCTCAACGTTCCTGAGAGCCGCATTGAGGATACAACAGCATCGACGGAGGTTCTCCGAGTCAGATACAAACACCTTCCTCGACGGATATGGTCGAACACCCGTTGTCGTTGAACAAGCTATCTGCGACTCACGTACTTGCCGTCCTAGTTATGCTCTATTCATTTGGGGTAGTTACATGTACGAACAACGAGCTTAAGGACCTCGACGTCACTACGTGCAAAATAATGTATACGAAGAAAAGCTTGCATATCAACTAATTCGTCCTGCGCTTGTACATCGCAGGCCGTAAAGGCGGACGTGGATTCGTCAATCCTCAATGCCTATACAACCGAATCATCCTAAGTACTGTTCATATCATCGTGAATGGTAGAGATCCTCTCCTGGCAATGATCAGGAATCACGGAATGTGTGGGTAAGGTCCGCGGTTCCATGACAAAACTGCGGATCAGTAAGCTGAGACCCTTGGCCTGAACCTCAACATTAAAAGTAAGGACATTGCATTATTCCAACAAGATGCTTCCCTTCTAAAAACACATGCGGAGAAATCAGAGGCAAAAAACTTCCCAAAACAACATGAGGGCAAGGTAATGCAAGGAAACCCTTACAAAATTATGAAAGATCAATCCTTATCACATGAGTGAGCTTTTGCTTTCCTTGAATCATCTGGATTCAATTCAGGAACGGAGAGTTTCATTTTCGCGTGTCAGGACGGTGTAATCTCCACCTTGGCATACCGTAGAAGCATACTACGTCAAGAGGTTCCCATCGATAGGTGCAGGGCGTGTCTCAAGCTCCCTGAGCACCTATGCCATATACTATCGAATTGTCCCATTCACACTGTAACGACGTATATGAACAGACACTATGCGGTCCTAAAGAGTGCTTTACTACCATGTGTGTTTTTCTTGAAGTGTTGGCTGCGATCCTGCCTCGCCGAACGCTGCAAGAGAGATAGAGTGACTTTTAGTGGCATTTGCCGGATGAATGCAGAAAGCGATCATACTTGGGTCGCTCCGTGTCCTCAAGACACACGAGGGTGTTGCTCGACCTTCATTGTGATCTCGTAGTGCATGTGGTCACTCATCTCACGGTTGCGGAACGCGGCCATGGGTATAGTTTACCGTTGTTCTACTTGAAGCTTGTGCTATTTTCCTGAATAACAGTTAGTTCCAAGAGGACCCTGCGGTGGTGACAAAAAAAACCAATGTTTTTTTCAAATTTTGATAGATCACCGAACGCTGCTGGGGTCGGTCGCCAGATCGGTTATAAATGCATTCCAGGGTTATTTTGTAGAACATGACTCGTAAAATCGTGTAGTGGTTAAGTACGTTCGAATCCTCCCGTTGCCTGCAAAAGTTGAATTGTAATACAATCGTCGAAACCTACAAATACTGAATAATTATCAGTATACATTAAAGAATATATTTGAGAATAGATCGTGTCATTGGATAACAAAGATTTTTTAGCGATATTTTTCCACAATTCTTAGTGCTATTTGTAAACTATATTTTATCATATAAACCGTAAAATTAATTAGAGTTGTTTACATAATCCATCAAAGTCAAATAATAATTCGTAGTATGCTGGCTTGTTGTTTCTAGAAGTACTTGGAAGTTGAGTGAATTCAATCTGTTTTCCAGTAAAATCCAAGGTTCTTTTCTTGTGCGTATATATTAGCAAGCGAATTTCTGAAATATCATCAGTCGTCTTCAATACATGATTCTCAACGAGCCAGTTTTATTTATGCTTAAAAGAAAAATGAAATCCCTTTTGGGTGCTCTTGTCGTCATCGGTATGCTTTTCTTCAATCACATCGGTAATAATAATAATAATTTCCTCTTCTAAAACATGGCAAATCTTGATCCGCTTTCAATCTCTGGGTCAATTGGATCGCAGATATCAAGTAAAAATGTAACAGCAGGTTTTTCTAAAAAACGTAGAATATCATCATCAGCTTTCAGTGTAGATATTCATATGTGAAATTTAATGTACAAGAATTCACATGAATGACCGATCACAAGTAATTTCATTCCAAGCACTTGTTTTCTACGCTTCTAAAACTTTTAAAATCACTTACAACATCAAGAAATGCATGCATTTTGTCCATCAACAGACACATCATCAGGTATGCAACGTTTCGAACATCCCCCTGGACGGCCTAAACATATGAATCCTAACCAACGTGTAAATCATCAAGAAAGTCCTGGTTTTCAAGAAATCGATCCAAATATTTACAGTATCCAGCGACCCCCAGTACCCCCTAGTATGCCCGTACCTGGTTTCCAGCAGAGCTTCAACAATAATCACTTAAATCCGGCTGAGCATGAAGCCCTGTATAACAAATATTATACCAATCATTCTCAACTTTCAAATTTACCAGTGAATGATGCTTACGATTTGTATCAAAAACATTTTGGTCCAAATCCTAATTTCTCACCTCTTGGGCGTAAACCTGCAGCTCCTGGATTCCCCAATAGCCGACTTTAAATGAGTTTCTTCAAACATAGTGGGAGATCGCGGATTCGAGAAAAGGAAAGAACTTAGAACAAATTTGGGACAGGGTCAAAAAATCGCGACAGAAGGAAAAAAACGTCGGAGTTGTTTTTCTCATTGGCCCTTTTGATAGCTATAACAATAATGGAAATCACAAATGTTTCTGCGTGACACTCGTTGTTATTGTATACAGCTTCCTTAGCCAACATTTATGTTCATTGTATAAAATATAACAAAGGTCACAAAAATTCATCTTCTATTTTTTTTAGTCCTCTCTTCATCATATTTGGCATATACGCTGAATTTGAATTAGTAAGGAAATCGACTCATACAAGGAATCTAACATATTACAAAGAAAAACGAAAGCGCCTGGCGTAAATATTGGACCAAGCATCGCGAAAAAAATTTAATCTATTAATTATTATTATCGTTTTAAAAATCTTCTGAGATATCATCATTTTGTTCCTTGTCAGTCCTTTTTATTAAAAGCTTGTTTAAGAAATGTTTTTGTTCAAATCTTGCTGGTTATTATTCACGACTACTGAGCAAACAAATTGATTCCAGGACTCAGGAATTATACTCAATTATTTTATTACGTATTGTTTTCGTTGTCAGTTATTTCAGAGTACATAAATCCAATCCCAATTGAAAAATAATTTTAAGGCATGTGAGATACGTGGTTCACTCACTGATACCATTATCAAACATATATTTATATGATAAACATTATTTCAAATGGAATATTTCTACAAAACATTTCTGAATTCTTATGCTCGTTAATGGCAATAGCCCTAACCCGTTGTACAGTTTTAGATGTTCTGGAAACCGAATATATTTTTTAGAAGTCTCAGGAAAAAGTTGGGACCCTCTGAAAAGAGTATTTTTTCACGAAGTTTTGTTGACAAATATCAGATGGAACTAAACCAAAAAGGTACGTTATAACGTTATAAATAACACCGGCACACAAAAAAAACGAGTTTTCTGTACACCGGACGAGACCTATCTACGCCCTACGGGCATGTTTTTCGACCCGCTGAATCCGAATTTCAAGTCAGTTCAGACCGTAGTACACCCTCCAGTTTCGAATAAATTCCAAAAAACCGTAAGAAATAGCGAAAATTGGATGTTTTAGTAATAAAAATCATTTGTAGACCTAGGGCAAGCATAATTTGCATGCATTTTGTACCGTTGAATACTAATTTCAAGTGCACTTAGATCATAAGCCATTTTGAATCTGAGAAAATTGTAAAAAAACCCACGGAAATTGTATAAAACCCATAAAAGCCAAAATCACAAAAAATTGGGATTATCTTGATAAAAAAAGGTTTTGTAGACTCGGATTGAAATTTGACGTGCTGATCACGAAAATGATAGTGAAAATACCCGCAAATTTGAATTCATGGTGAAAACCATGAAAACGGTATCAAAATCATGTTTCTTTACGTTCATCTCAGCAAATAGTGAAAATTTATAAAAAAGCTTCAGATCCAGAAATTATTTTTATTACTGAAACATCCAATTTTCGCTATTTCTTACGATTTTTTGCAATTTATTCGAAATTGGAGGGTGTGCGGCCTAAACTGACTTGAAATTCGGATTCACCTTGTCGAAAAACATGCCCGTAGAGAGGTCTCGTCCGGTGTACAGAGAACTTTTTTTTTGTGTGCCGGTGTAATTGTTTCATTATAAGGAAAGATTCAAGCTTGATGAGAAATCGTTTTGTCTCAACTACGATTTCATGTTATCATTTGTTATCTAAGACTGTGTTATGACTGAATTCTTCTAATTTGTTGAGAGTAAACACGTTATGTTTATAGCGTAAAATCAAAAAAATACGTAAATATATAGACGAACCTTTCACGGCTTGTCACCATAAGTGTAATCTTAGAAAATCACAGAATAATTCAAGGAAAAAAAATAACTATGATAATTATTATTTTTCTTAGACTACGTCCAGGTCAGCGAAAATTTCACTGCTAATCAGCAAAATAAGTTTTTGCCCATGTCGAATATTCGACCCATATTGGATTATGAGGAGAAAATTGAAAAAAAAATATTGAGAATCTCAGTCGTAAGTCATTGTACTGTTATATGTACTGAAAGATTTCCTTTATTACTACAAATATAAAACGATTTTCATCAATATTTTTTTCACATTTTCGTAATTGTACATAGAAAATGAATTGGCCAATTAAAATTCAATTAGGTCATGTTCTCATCATTTTAATTTTCGTGAGTTGCCTCGAAGCTATAAAAATAGAGATGCCATTCGTCACGGATAAATTTTCTTTTGTTTTCGATTATTAAACAAAAAAGGAACAATTTTGTGAAAAGCCGGCTTTGTTACGTTCAAGCCACAACTATGTAAATTAGGGTGGTCTAAAATGGCGACTTTTTATTAAATGCTAACGATCCCCCCAAATCGTTTCGAAAGGGGGCTTCCATAAACCACGTGGGCCAATTTTTGTCAGTTTTTGACCCCTCCCTCTACCCATGTGGTCCACCGTGGCATTAACGTCGATCCCCCCCTCCCCCCTAAGGGGCTACGTGGGTTTTTTCTATTCCTTGTAAAACGAAAATAAAACAAAAAATTATGAGGTAAACTGAATTTTTATTCTTCTTTAACAATATGAATCAAAAAATGATGACACTAGCCACTCATGTAAGGTACTGATGACGGGAAATACATTTTCGACAGCATTGTCATCAAAACCACGTGGC
>WSXT02052469.1:0-12923 GCA_011762715.2 Neuroterus valhalla
AAATTTTAATTATCTCAGTTAAAAATTCGTCTTTCTGATTTGAAATTTAACTACTACAATTGAAAAATACCCATTTTTTAAAAAATGTATTATTTTATTTAAAAATGTAAGAACTTGTTCGAAAGTTAGTTTTTCTTTCTTTGAAAGATAATTTTTTTGTGTTACAAGCATTTTATTCTTTAAACTGAAAATTTAACTTATTCAAATTGAAAATTTCAGAGTTGTAGTTGAAAATTCATTTCTTTGGTGGAACATCAATTTTCTTCAGTATTTTGGTTCCTGTTTGAAAATTCAACTTTTTCAGTTGAAGATTCTTTGTTTTAGTGGAAAACTCCCTTGTTGGCTTCAAAGTCGGTTTTTCAAACTAAACAAGTTACTACTCCATTCTTGGTTGAGAAACATTATTTTTTCAGTTCGAGATTCAACTATTTTGTTGAACATTGTATTTTTTGGTAGAAAATTAATCTTTTTATTTGAAAATAATCTTCTCGTTTAAATATCCACATCCGTGGTTAAAAATTGAAGTGCTTCAGTTAATTTTTTATCATTTTAGTTGAAAATTCATCTTCCTGGTTTGAAATTAAACTGTTTCAGGTGAAGATTCATAATGCTGTTTTGGAATTCATCGCTTCCACTGAAAAATCATCTATCTCAATTGAAATCAGTTTTTTTTTGTTAACATTGATTGGTTTTTGTCAATTGTCAGTTTCTGTGGAAAGTTTTAGTATGTTTTTCAAAATCAACTAATTTTTCAATGTTTGATCTGTTGTGTTAAAAAATGTTCAGAATGAACGTCATAAATGAAAATAATTCTTTGCATTTTGCGACAAACATGAATATGTTACTTTTAGTTGGCCGGGAAAATTGGGAAATGGTTGGGAATTTGAAATCGTACGTTAAATCGACACCTTGATCCTGATCTGGGAATCTCGAAAAAAAAGACAATGATGAGGAAGAGATTCAGATAAAATTAGAAGATATCGTTCCATTCTTATTTGATATTCAAATCAACAATTGGGCGGAAGGTAATCAGCGCCGCAGTTTCACATTTCTTCCGCAGAGACAAGTTGGGAACTATAATCATAATAATCGTGACAGCCCCCTGTTCCTGAAGGACTATGAATAGATAAGTTTTTTGCTCTGAATTGAGGTGTGTGATGGAAAATTGAGGTATAGAATTATTTCGTTCGAGTGAGGAGGCCCTTGAGCAGTTGAAAATAAAGTTCCTGAAGTCCTCAGGAACCCTTTTTTAACTTGAAGTTCAAAATATTTATTCATACTAATGTTTATAAATTTTTTTCCAAGACGTTGCTCAATTTGTGCAAAAACAACTTACAGCTTCCAGCTTATGTTCTAGAAGGTTCAAAAAAGTTTTCTGTGAAGTTCAAGCTCATTTGAAATAGTTTTGTTTTTGTTTTGAGGAGAAAAATTCTGACATTGAATTCTAAATGGGAATATGTATTTTATTCTTAAAATCTGAAAAATTTTTGACTGCTTAGGGGCATCTCTATTCCAGCAAAATAAGTGTACAACTCCTTCTCATGCATCCGGCGCCTTATTCTCGACCAATTCAAAATTTAAAAAAAAAAATAGGAAAACGGATTTAGTATTCACACAGTCTCTATTTTTGTATGATCAACAGCAATCGACCACTTTATAATTATCTATCGACATCAATTATTATTTTATTTATTCTTTATGTACAACTTTTCTCCTACGTATACACAGAGTTCACAAGTACACAAAAAACTAAATATTTAACGATGTTGTACTATAGTTTTCTTTTTCTACGGAATAACAAAAACTAAATGAGAATTTTGGGGAAAGGTTCTTCGTAGAATATCCACCCGTATAAAAGAAATGCATGTTTTTTAAATATTACTCCTTGTAGTTTATAATTATCCTTTTTCGGAAATTAGAAGTATTTTTTTGACTCGGTAAAAAAAATATTTTGTTGTCAGACCTTTTAGAGGACTTAAACAGTGGACTTATCTAGCAATTCTTTTCGTGCCGCAAGTTAATAATTTTTTCAAACTATTTTATTACGCGTGACGTGTACGTAAAAAACGAACACTGATACATCAACTATTTTATCGTTTTTCACACGCATTTATATTTTTCAGTATTCATATTTTTTTAGCCTCTCGGCTTAACTCTGAATTTATTTGGCAGGATCTAAGCGTGTAGAAAATGGAAAGCGTTATTTTTTAGGCCCCGATTAGACAGAATAAAATTAAACTTTATACTTCAGTTTTGGAGAAATTTTATTTTTATGAAATAAGTTTTGTATGTGATAATATTTGTGCACAAAAATTAAAATGTCAATAACCGGGGATTAAAAAATCGGCACATTTTTCAACAAGAGTATTTATTGAAACAAGCGAGTTGCTCACGTTTAATGTATTTTTGTAACTTTTATGATATGAACTTCTATTGCGAAAACATTCATCTTATTAATCTATTCCACTCAGTATATTTTGTTGGCAAAGTGGTCTCATTTTTACGCGTTTCAATAGAAAACCTGTACAAAATTGCAGTCTATGCATTGTTTGATGGAAGACAAATTCCTTGGATACGTGGAGATTTGTCCGCCCTGACTTCTTTCTCCTTTTGAGATTTCTTTGTTCCAAATATTCTCTTTTGTTATAATTTCCATGAGCCTTTCAGGATTAAATGAGAAGAACTGATCGTATAAGAACACCAATAAAATTGATATCCGGATCTAATTTATTCATTAATTTTAATTTTGAATTATTTTTCAAAACTTTACTTTTTGCTACTTTTTTACGCAGAGGACTGAAGAGTAAGAAGTTGTTATTCTTCTGAAATTGAGAAATCGAATTACGAAAAGCAACCTTCATTTCACATGGAATGAAACTTCCACGCAGGGGCTCAAGCGGTTTATAAATCATGATAAAACAGCTTCCGGCGGATTGGAATCGATTTAATATTTGTGTAGGAGGACTATTTCAAATTGATCTTTGAAATGCAACAACAGTTCGTCCATGTGTATAAGCGCATATTTATTATCATTAATCAATTCTGTCTGATTTTACTGAAACCAATATAACAGCCTTCAGGCTTCGGATAATACATTGCTTATAGATTCAAAGTATTTATTTGAAACGAATCTGATTCATTTCAGGGGCCAAAATTTTTATTCTCATTCCGAGAATTAGAAATCAAATGGAAAGCCAAGAATCCAACGACCAAATTTGGACAAACACCTTCGAATATACCTATTAAAAAAACGAGTATAAAAATAAACAACGTAGAGAAAAAAAAGGAAAGCTGAAAGAGGAAGCAGCCTCCAAGTCCCCTTATTTCTCTTTCTCTTTTCCCTTAAAAAAAAAAAAAAAAAAAAAAGGTTCCGATGTCCGTTCAACACCCTTATCAAGGTTTGAAATCTCCCAGCAGGTCAAAACCCATGAGAAACTGAGGCTGCTCTCTACCTGAAATCCCACTAAAAATAATATAGGGGGAAACTCCCTACAGTGGATAGCAAAAATTTGTAAATTGCAGTTAAATTAGGTACAGTATAAATCAAGGAATTCTTATGGCATAAATGGAGTTGATATATTCAGCTATGTCATGAGATTCCAGTAGAAAAGACTTCATAAGCCAGTAAAAAGATTTTGTTATTATTTTGAGTAGTTGAAATTTTGTCCACTGTTGGTCAGTTTGATCTACAGTAGACAATCGATTCTTCACTGGGAAGTGGTTCAAAAAGACGTACTTATACGTATCGATAGAATATCTTTTATACCTACGCTACTCTAAAATAAACAGAAAAGTGTTATAATTACTATTTCGAATAAAATTAGCAAAAATATAATGTCAGATATTTTGCTCATATTTCACGATACATCTCACGGTGAAAGAGTTATATGTGAGGTTAGCATTTTCATCAATCACACCAAAGTAACTAGAAAATACCTATAGAAATCAAGCACGGTGAAAGTAGACAAGGTTTCGCAATGCGCAAGGCAATAGAAAAGTGGCTAACGGGTCCTCCATCTTCAAGCGGGATATTCGAATCATTTGGAAGATTTTTCCTTTTTGTGAGTGTAAATTAATACTTTTTTATGAGGAAAGTAGTTATATATTTTGATTATGATAGAAAGTAACCCATAAGTATTTCTCTTTATAAACGGAATTGGAAAATGAAGCAAAATTGTACATTTCAGTAGAAAGAATCGACTTGCAATTTCATTCATTAAAATGACAATGATATCAGTACTATAATATAAAGGGATGTACAAATTTTGTTTTCATCGCAATTATTATATTAATTGCTATTCGCATAAATATCCTGTTATGGGAATCTTTCATAAAAAGTTTACAGTTGGGAATAGTTTACTTGATTTCGTGTGCTTTTACGTAACACTATTTTCATCTTGGAAATAGTTTTAGAATAAAGGATGTTCTTTCTGAACCAAGAGACTTTCTCACACGATCAGTATTTTGTTAAAGAAAGTTCCTTTTTTTATACAAATTTAATAAAAAATGAAGTGTGCAAAATTCATTGCAATAAAAAATGAAGGATGATGGTAAAATTTTATAAAAGCACAGCGAATATACCTAGATTACCAGGCTCGAATTTAGAAATTTTCCACCCGTAGGCTGTTACCAAAATTGCCCCCCCCCCCCTCCTCCACCTCGAAATTCATTTAATAGTAGAATTAGTTTGGTGCGAATAGTTTTTTAATCAATAGAATGCCAACAAACCAGGTGGAAGATTCAAATCCCACGAATTCAACTAGTTTTCGAAGTTTCAGCTAAAATTTGCCGCCCCCCAATTCTCGCCTCTCTAGTCCCTCTAGGCAACTGCCTACAATGCCTGCATGGTAGATGCGGGCCTGCATATTACTAGTTATCCTGTATGAACACATTGTCTCCCAACCTAAATTTTTGAACTCCATT
The DNA here is from genome assembly GCA_011762715.2 of Neuroterus valhalla. Taxonomy (NCBI): domain Eukaryota; kingdom Metazoa; phylum Arthropoda; class Insecta; order Hymenoptera; family Cynipidae; genus Neuroterus; species Neuroterus valhalla. Next base: position 4,924 of record WSXT02052469.1, read on the forward strand.
CCAAAATCTATACACATTTCACCTCAATGAAGTGTTTCATTTACCTAATAATATGCAACAATTCACAAGCATATTAACTTATTTAGTTCCATCTGATACATGAAATATGATTTTATAATATAAAGTGTATACAAAATATCTGAAATGTAAATATATGATAAACAGGCAGATGACAGTCAAAACTAAAAGTGACGGAAACGTGAGCGAAGGCAAGTGGCGGCGCTGATTGTACTTTTAGGCCGGCAGTTTGAAAAATTCATGGAAGGAGTGTCAAAAGTATTAATTTTTATTAATTTTTATAAGTAAATACACGGGAGTATCCGATCTTCCTGTACTTGGAAATGAAAATTCAATTTTTTGAGATGTTAAATTCCTCGAGGTTCTTTTAAATCAACGCTATCAATGGGATATTAGTGCGTTGTTTTTTGATGCAAGTCGAGATATGTGACTTGCTCCGGAAAAGTGCAAATTTTTACTGTGCCCGATTTTAAAAAAGTTATAAATATCTGGCAAAAAGCTATTTTATAAGAGCTAATTTTGAATTAAAGAACCGGGAATCACTTAAATGCAACCTAGACAGTTAAAAATTGTACCGTAAAAATACAAGAAATGACAGCTATCTTTTTATGAATTTAAGAGTTCTCACCATTTGATTTGAAGAATATTACGTTCCTTAGTCTAATTTTGAAAATCTTTTAATATATATCTATGCTTTAAGAGAGAAAGTATTTTTATTTTTCTCCATTTCAGGGAAAACCTTTTGCAAATTCGTTGCTCTGTGAAATTTTTTTAGCTGACTTAAGTTGGATAATAAACAAGAACACAACATGGAACGTGAACTTTTAAAAATTTGGAAGTCCCTTGTTCTTAATTTTCATTAAAAAGTTTAACTTATTCGATTTGAAAATTCCATAGTTGTAAATAGAAATTCCATTTGTTTGGTTTATAATTTATCTCTTCGAGTGAAAATTAATGTATCTGTTTGAAAATTCAACTATTTTAGTTGAACTAACTAAAAAATAACTAACTAACTAGCTTGAATATTGTTTACAAATACACTTTTTAATTTTCCAACTTTATAATATTTATTTATTTCATGAATCCCATTATTTATAATAAAAAAGTTATAAGTGTTCACCATATTTTTATAACATAATTAATTTGTATGGATGTCTTCATTTTACATGATGAAGGAAAATAAATCGTTATCCAAATTCGAAGAGAAATATAGGATTTTATAAAATTGTTGAATAAATTGTTAATTTTATTATTCATTAAAAATTTAACACTAAAAAGAAATTCAATTGAAATCTACTATTTTTATAGTTTAAGATATTCACATATGTCGATGCTATGAATTTGATATTTTTGAAGAATTATCGAATGTATTCTGTGCGAGGCGTATTCGTACATAGTCATAAAAATAAATGTTTCTTAACTTTTTCTAAGGGCCCATTAATTTATTGGATGTTTGGAATATAATCAAATATTTTTTCTAGATAAATATATGCTTAAAAACTTGTTTCAATATTTTAATTAATCAAATTTAAATTTTTCTGATGCTATTAGAAAAGGAAACATCCACCGCGGGCGAAGAGGCGCTGCTGTATCAAAACAAAACATGGCTGCCGATGGGATACGGCTTGCATATGATTAGCATTAGCCTTCGCGAGTATCGTTTCCCTTTCTATGGTTCCAGGAGAATTCCATTTTCGAGATTTTATATTAACTTAGTAAACTTCTTATGTATTTCTAAAGAATTAATCTAACACAAAATTGATTATCATCGCCTTTCTTGAGTGCAACTTGCATGTAAACAATGCTGTGTGGATCCCATAGGCAGCCATGTTGGTTAGTTCACTAGATGGCCATCGGGACTCGCATTGCAACTTTAAATTCCCAATAGAATAATTATCAGCCTAAAAGTACAGCCAGCGCTGCCACCCGACTCTGGTTAAAACTCATGTCACATTTTTTCCACAAGCCTTTATAGGAGTGCCACCCGCCTTATGATAAATGATTTCTCTTCCACCTGACACCAAGTAATTCAACAGTCACAAGGTTTCCACTGAACTTTAATTGGTAGTTCAACAGAGGTTATGTTCTGTACTTCTAGGATCCGCGGTTTCTTCCAAAATAACGTATTCGACGAATCCGGAAATTTCAACTATAACACGGCATTCAATCATTCTGTCGCCTTTCTTTAAAACTTGTGCAAAACTAACAAACTTGTGCCAAACAATCATCTGAGGTAGAATATATGATTCTATGGTTGAAAACATTACACTTTATTGACCATCTGAAGATTCATTTTTGTCATTAGTAATCATACGAAATCTGTAAGTTAGGTTTACTTTTGGCATTTTGCTTTTATTTAAAAATATCCACTGTATAAAGCTATCCACTCTAGGGAGTTTTGTCGTTTGGTTTTGCCCTACAAAGAAGGGTCCCTGTGTCAAAAACGTAGCAAAAAGTGATCAAATAAGGGAATTTGAAAGTCTGGCTAATGTATCAATGCAAACAATAGAAAAAACAAAAAATTGGACCATCTGGGGGATCGAGACATCAGAAAGTCTCCGCGACTTGTTTTTTTTTTCTATCAAATGTTGACGATCGGTCCGCAGAGATGAGTGTAAATATTTTTCTTTCCGATCATGGGAGCGTTTTTGTGCGAATAGGGTTTGTATTTGCTGCGGCCACTAGGATGTGGATTTGTGGAAGATGCACCATATTGTGAAATGTGGCTTTCAGCAGATAGCTTTATAATGGCACGAGACATCGATACTAGTGTGCGAATCAAGTTACCTATTGATTTCTTCTGACGTCAAAATTTGGTTTACCCACTTTGGAGGTTCAGTGTTTACTGAAAATAGATAAGAGAAGATCCCAAACAATTTATTTGTATCCTAAATAATTTTTGAAGATGCGTATCAATTTTTAAGAATCATTTCCAAAAATTGAAACAATGTCTTCAGCGTATATTAGGACGAAGCGGAAAAAAATTATTTTTCGAATTTGAAAGGGAAACGAGGTCTGTTATTTGGTACCTGTATCTCTCATATGAAGTAACAAATAGAAAAAATTATATCTAATGTTCGCGTACCGAAGATATAGCTCAAAATAACGGAAAAAGGACATTTTTTGTTATTTTGGAACAAAATCCATTATTTAGTAAATTATCCTCTGAAAACTTTCCAGTCATAAAAGATCCATATACATAGTAAATTGTTGAAAAAACTCAACGAAAAAAAGAAATATTATGTTTTTACATGATTAAAATTTACGTGATAAAAAATAAATAAAAAATAATTTACATGATTTTCGTAAATCGTGAATCCTTATCGAATTCGGATGAGTTATATAAAAAATATATAAAATCATGATTTTAAACTATTAAGGACTGCTTTTCGTCGACTTTCGAATCGGGAGGGATAAATTTTCAACAAGAAAGGTCATTTTTGAGCAAAATGACTTTTTTCCATAGAAGATTAACTTTCAACCCAAAGGGGGAATATTTCTGATTAGGAAGATTATTTTCAACCAAAAGAGAATGAGTTTCTACCAAATAGTTGAATTTGAAAGTGGGGGGGGGGGGAAATTAAATACAAAGTTTCATTTACAACCAAATAGTTTAATTCGCAACAAAATATTGGATATGTTTACTGAACAGTTGAATTCTTACCCCAACTATATAACTCTACTGCCTAAGGGAATGATTATTAACCCTAAGTAACGAATTTTTAAAATTAGGGTTTATTTTTCTGGATAAATGTTTCGAAAAACGGTTGGCTTCTCGGCCCAAAAATTCGATTATTTCGTCTATTATTTTAAAGCTTTTTGAAAGAGAGAAAATTTCCAAGAAAAAAGTTCATTTCAAACTAAGGAAGATAAATTTTCACCCAAGAAAGATAACTTTTCTACCACTGCAATTGAATTGTCAATCCGGAAGGACATTTTGTTACAAAACAGTTCAATTTTCAACTAAATCATTGGTTTTTCAACAAAATAATCAATGTTCCAATATAGGATGGATGAATTTTTAATCGAATGGCTGAATTTTTGATCTACAAATATAAATTAAAACACGAAGAAGATACATTTTCTGTAAGAAGGCGGAATCCTAACAAAATACATGAATTTTTGGGCAATAAGTTTAATTTTCAACTAGAGCTCATGAGTTTCCTACCAAAATTGGAAGAGTTGGAGTTCTAGTTTGAAAAACTAATTTCCGACCAAAAAAAAATGAATCTCCAAACGGTTAAATTTTACATTTAAAAAATAAGGACTTTTCGACAAAATAGTCTAGTCATCAAAGGAATGAGCGTATTTTTAAAAAAGAGGAATAATTTTTTGTCCGAAGAGACGAATTCTCAACAAATTAGTTCAGTTTTTAAACAAAAAAGTCGAATGTTTCAGAGAATAGTTGAGTATTCAACTGGAATAAATAAATTTTTAACGATTAAGTAATTTTCAATCAAGACATAAATTTTCAACTTGAAGAGCAAAGTTTCAAAAATTTGTATTTTCAGCTTGGAAATTCAAAGGTTTTTATAGAAATTTGTATCTCTGTTTTGCAAATTTAACTGTTTGTAGTTTGAGATTGACTCATTTTCCTTGGAAGTACAACTATTTGATAGGAATTGCAACTGTTTAGTAGGAATTTTTGGTTGAAACTTATTTTTTTGGTGGGAAATTATTTTTTTTGGGTTGACATTCACCTTTCTGGGTGAAAAGTTACTCTTTTCGGTTGAAGAATAAGTTTCATCTTGAAAATGATCTTCTTTGCTGGAAACTCATCTATAAGAATTTACAAATCAACTGTTTCGTTGATACTTCAACTATTTTGTAAAAAAAATCGCTTTGTTTCTGCTAAGAAGTTCAAATATTGTATACGAAAGCTGCTGTTCGATTGAACATTAATTTTTTCCTTCCAAATGTAACTGTTTGGAAAGAAAATTTATCTCTCATGTTGAGAAAATAACAATCTACAAACGTATAACGATAATTATTGCTTTAACATTTAACTCTAACTAAGAAGCTTTTTCTTCGATAAAAAAATCGTTACCAATAAGAAAAATATCATTTATTTGAGGTAATAAATATGTTTTCCCAATATTTTCAAGTTCAATAAATTTTATTCATTATCGGACGATTCTCGCGCATTTTCGAAATACGCTGAAATCGACCACTCGCGCATGTCAAATGATGAGATTCCCTCTCCGTTTTCACTCTGCCATATCAGATATAGGGAGTCGATGTTTTTGGTAAGGTAAGTAAGGGTTATGTTTGCCTTACGAAATGCGTGAAACTGCCGACTTTGAATAAAATATCGTGTGTCATACGACGGAAACAGTGTCACGAACTCGTCCGATGTTTTCACAATATACTATTCGTGCATAGATTTTTTATTGTCGCATATTTTCCAGAGGATACTAATAAATGTAAATACTAATTCCAATAAAACCTTTTTTTTCTTTTTTGAGATAACAAAAAATTTGCTATTATTTTTTTATTCCGGGACAAATCGTCAATGCGCGAACAAAGGAGACATATTTATTTACTTGTTACTTTTTATTGAGAGGTCCAGGTACCAAAATAAAACTTTCGGATCCTCTCCGAATTCGAAAATGAAATAAAATATTCTTCCGCTTCCCCCTTACGAACATACACTTATTCAATACTTCTTCCAAATTAAGCTTTTTGTCTCGTGATTATGAATATCCAGAACTTCAAATCCATTCTGGAACGCGGGGGATTTTGATTGCAAATTTTGTGGAAAGCAACTCTACGGAAAAATTGTAAGCATTTTCAAGGGCTGTATTGTTTCATGGAAAAAATGATTTGATGAATGATATGTAAAGTTTTGGTTCCCATATCCAGATTCGAAATCAAACGTGAAAGCCACTGATTGATAATAAAGAACATGCAAAAAGCAACCCAATGGGCGAAACAATATCAGTAATATTGAAAGCTTTCAATGCCTTGGAAATTTTCGAGGAGTTATCAATAGGTAACTTAATTGTGTCAAGAATTTTTTTCCAGTGCGAGAGGACCAGGGAAGCCCAATGGCTCTAAACAACCCAAATTACATATTGAAAAAAGCGTTCTTGTTCGATTCCGTGTCCAACATTTGTGATGAAAAAAATTAGAGAAAAACAGAAGAGAAGATTCGTAGAGAATGGCTCTAAATGAGTATCAGATAGAATCCATTAGGAGATTGATAACTTTGTTCCGAGAGCGTTTTATCAAACATATCAGATCTGGACTGTGAAATTTTGTAGCGTAGGGAATTTTCAATAAATCATCAAAAAAACGCAACATTTTTTTCCATATCCACGCTAGTCTCTAAAATCGTCCGTGGGCTGGAAAATTTTTTTTTTACCACGCGACCGAACGATTTCTTTAGAAAATATAATCAGCTTCAATTAGAGCTCTTATCAAGTTGCGTACATTGATTTGGCGCAGAGGAATCGCGAAAAATCAATTTTAACTTTGACAATCTATGACGAGCAATCAATGGCTATTGATAAAAGAAAATTTGTTCAAAGTGTTAATGCTGACTAGAAAAGAGTTGTTTTGCGAATTTAGGGATATTTGGAAAATTTGGTATAATTTTGGATACATTCGGTAATTTTTCAGTTCCAATGTTCCCCTAAAAACTTTTGAAGTTGCGAAGGGCTGCGATTTTTTTTCTTAGTGTCCCAAAGATTTACATTTATCCTGTCTGTCAAAAACCAACGTAACAAGCAATTTTTCCATTTTCATTAATTTTTTCAACTTCAAAATGTTCTTCTTTTCACCAATAATGCGTGATTGCTCTGTTCATAGGCATCAACAACCTAAAAAAAGTGAGAAAAAAAATGTTTCGAAAAAATGGTTGTTTACGGTGTTTCTTGACAGGAAGGATAAATTAAAAACTTCGGGAAAACAACAAAAAATAGTTCCATCGCCCACAGACGATTTTGAAGACGAGCGTGAATTTGGAGACAACAAGTTTCGTTAGTTTTTGGATGATTACTTGAAAATCCCCCCCCACGACAATTTTTCTCCGAGATATCCCATGTTGAAAATCACCCAAAAATTTGATATTTTTTTCTTATATCCTTGAATTCTTGTGAGTAGTGTATAAGAAATGCTGTCCTTCGACTTGCTGATGAGAAATCAGTTTCGCTATAAATCATATGTTCCTAATTTACGAAAATTCTTCTATAATTTGTTTCAGTTTGTTGCGCAACCGCTTGTTTTACGATTCCTTGTGTACGACTTTTTAAAGTTCTCCGAGGTGAAAATGTAACCAGTCTTTGAAGATTTATAAGAAGATCTTGGGGCTCCGATGGGGAATGAGTTATCTAACACGTTTGTCGAAAAGTAAAAAGAAGTTCGTGATGGGAATTCCCTGAGAGCTGGCACTTCACTATTCAGACGTCGAGTTTTAGTTGGCTTTTCTCGAATGCTCTATTGCGAGGAAATTTCGGAAAAGGTTGGTGACGCACTGTTAAGAATTGGATCCTCTGGAGGATAGTTTATCGGCGCAGATTTCGAGGCCACTTTCTCTGAAATGCTGGGAATGATTTCCATATCAACGTACTCCATCGATTCTGCATGCTGAAAAATAGGGTAATTAGCATTAGAATTTCAAAATGTATTTGATTCTCTATTTTTACAAACAATTTATATATATTCATATACACGGAGAAAAATGGAGTGTCAAACATTGAGTGTCAAAATATTGATGGTCAGTTTGACCTTTCAGAGTGTATCATGTACGATCAATAATTTTTTCTCTTTCGTCAAGAGAGACTCTTTTTTTATGTTCAGCTGAACTATCCGAAGGAAATCAGACTTTCTTCCAGGGATGATTGAATCGACACTCCAGGTTGGTTAAGTTGGATACATATTGATTTTACTCATTTTGACCATTCTAGAGTGTAAAGCTCACTATCTAGGATAACGTAATTTACACTCTGGAGTTGTCAAGTTAACCATCTCCAATTTGGGTG
>WSXT02052480.1:0-12922 GCA_011762715.2 Neuroterus valhalla
CCTTTCTTTTCCTCCCTCCACTCTCACACAATCTCTCACCCTTCAACTTCACACACTTAGCACTTTCACCTTTCACTCATCACTGCCTACCTTGTCAAAAAGCCAAAAATAGTAGCACCACAATAACACCTTGACTCTTCCCTCGGGCCCGGAAACGGAAGCCGACAAATTCAAAAAACGTGCACCTCTACGTACAAGTACGATTCTTCATGAGTATTTAAAAAAAAAAGCTCTGATCCGTTAGAAATTGAGGAGTCGGCTGATTTTCGTCCCAAAAAAGTGCTTTTTCCCACTGTGCAGCGCCTGGTTAGAAATTCTAGCTAGAGCCTGGCTGAAACGGCTTAATATTGCTAGTCTAGAACTTTCCATCTTGCTGAATCAGCACCCAATCAGCAATAGCAAAAACTATACAGAGCCCTACAAAATATTGAGCTTCATTCCGACAGAGAGAAAAGACTGCTTCAAAAGACTCATGGACGTCATAAGCAAAATTACACTTTTTCAATTTTTCAAACTCCTGATCAATGGATGTGAAAATCGACTAAATAATTATTCATTAATAATTAGTCAATAAATAGTTGGAATATCCAGATTCTGCATTCCTCTTTGCGAAAGCATGGATCTTCAACTTAATATTGTCAAGAATATTATGGAACGAATATTGCATGACTTTCAAAAAATCAAAGCGTGTTTCCAAGGTTGGACACGTACATTTATGTCGATATCGTAAATGTAACGAGATTACGAATAGAAATCCTCAATAGTTGATGATACTTTGCACACTGTAAATAACTGATAACGCGTATCACCATATCATACATGCCTCACAAGCAGGCAGGGCCATAGAGAAAAAATCCGGGCACGGAGGAGAAAATTTACGGGCTCCAGTATAGAAATAATTGTTTTGTTATGAGTAAAAGAAGTTAATTTTTTTTTTGAAACTGTAATGATATGCAATAACAGTCTTTTCACTAGGCCCCTGAGAAAACTTCGGGCCCAGGAGGAATACCACCCTTCTCACCCCCTTTCGTCAGGCCTGCAAGCAGGCTCAGATGAATGTCAAGAAATAATAAATTGAATCAAACATTCCATTTTTGTGAGGTATAAAAATGTGAATATCAGAAAAACCCATTCGGCATTACCATAAACATTCGAGGGTGTACGGGATTCTTTTAAACATCAGAAAAAAAAGTTGACCGAGACCGACATTATCGAGACTCAAGCATAAAAACTATTATTCAAATATGCATGATTTAAAAGGTGTCAATTTGAAACTCCTCAGCAAGAAAAATTGAAATTGTTTACAACGTGATGTCAAGAAACATTTTAAAAAGTCAGATTTTGAATCGAGAAGGAATTCAAAAAGAGCATTTTCCAGGAAGATTCTAGAAAATCTTCATTCGAATGTCTGATTGCAGCATCCTGAATTTCTAACTTTGATGAGATACATATAATTCCTCACGGCGCGTTTTATGTCGCTATCATCAAAATAACAGAACTATATTATACGCTCTATGTGTCATATTGCGTAACATTTTGAGACTGAATATTCCGCATGTTTTCGAAACGCGAAAAATTCTTGGGATGAATCACACTGCGAACAAAAAAAACTTTCCGATTCGAAAAAGTTTTACGGCAAAACCGGGCGAAACCACAATGAGAAGGCAACCTCCAATGTCCCTCCTTTTTTTCCTTTTGACATTTTTTTTTCTTTCTCATAGAGGAAGTTTTATAATGGTAACAATCACAGAAATTTTCGAATTTGTCCAATCGAACGTTCCTCAATCACAAGATGGTTGAAACAATGCTCTAAACGATTGGCCACATGCGCTGTGTGTGTTATTGTGTGACGTAAAATTGTTTCAAAGATTTGAATAATTGAATGGGTTGGTGCAGTAGATTTCTGATTTTCGGATTAAGTTGCAGTCATTTTAATTACTTTAGAAATCGAGTTTTGCAGGAAAAATCTATTAAATCACATGATTGGTCTATAATATAACTGAATTTGATTGAAGGGTTAGGACGATGTTGTCAGTATAATATTTGAAAAATGTTAGTTCATCGTAAAAAATTGTCTATAAATGTATTATTCCACATGCATGTAAATACATCATACAACCCATCATACAATACCTCATACTCATCCATTTCAATTACCCCTCTCCTGAATTGTTGAAACAATAATCATTATTGTTGAAAATTGAGGAAAAGGAAGTTAGACACATTCAGAACTTTTGGAATCATATAAGTTATTACACTTAGAAAACCCATAAAAAGGAGGAAAACGTTACATTTTGCGTGTAACAACTCTCGAAATAAGTATACTGTGGCTCATACATACATCCCTTTGAAATATAAAGCATAAAAAACAATAGACGGCCTATGTGAGGCTCTGAGCACCTTTTTAGGGAGCTCTGGACGACCTCAATTATGCTTTTCAGGACATCATCAGATGCTCTAGAGGCCCTCATGGAAGAATCTGAAGGAGCCTCTGAATGACCTTGTAGGAGGCTTAGTAGGCCTTTCTGAGATGTGCCCATAGAACCGTGTAGGAGCCTCCAGAACCCAAATGGAAAGAAATTTTAGGCTCTGTCCGGTGTTTTGGGAAGCTTATGGGAACGTGGTGGGACGCTCTAAGAGACCCTCGTAGAAGAACCTGTAGGTCATTATAGAAGCCTCTAAATGACCTTGTAGGAGGCTTGCAGGCCTCTGTAAGATGGTCCAAGACCCATGTAAGATCCTCCGAAAGCCTTATGGAAGGAAATGGAAGGCTTTGTAGGGTCTTTTCGAAGGCTTTCAAAGACCCCGTGGGATTCTTGAGAGGACTTTGTGAAAGAATCTGGAGCCTATTATGGACGCCTCTGAATGGCCTTGTCAGAGGCTTAGTGGGCCTTTCTAAGATGGTCCATAGAACCGTGTGGGAGCCTCCAGAAGCCTAATGGAAAGAAATAAAAGGCTCTGTCCGGTCTTTTGGGAAGCTCTTGAAAACGTAGCAGGACGCTCTAAAAGACCCTCGTAGAAGAACCTGTAGACCAATATAGGAGCCTCTAAATGACCTCGTAGGGGGCTTGAAGGCTCTTTAAGATGGTCCAGAGACCCCAGTGGGTTCCTCCAAAAACCTTTTGGAAAGAAATGAAAGGCTCTGTAGGGTCTTTTGGAAGGCTTTCGAAAACCCCGTGGGATGCTTAAGAGGCCCTTGCAGAAGAATCTGGAGCCCATTATGGAAGCCTCTAATGGCCTTGTCGGAGGCTCAGTAGGCCTTTGTAAGATGGTCCATAGAACCGTGTGGGAGCCTTCAGAAGCCTAATGAAAAGAAATGAAAGGCTCTGCCTTTTGGAAAGCTTTTGAAAACCTAGTGGAACACTCTGGGAGACCCTCGTAGGAGAACCATTATAGGAGCCTCTAAATGACGTTGTAGGATCTTTGCGGGCCTCTGTGAGATGGTCCAGAGACCCGTGAGGATATTTCAAAAGCCTTATGGAAGGAAATGAAAGGCTCTGTAGGGTCTTTTGAAAGGCTTTTAAAAACTCCATGGGATGGTTAAGAGGACCTTGTAGAAGAATCTGGAGCCCATTATGGAGGCCAAGTAGGCCTTAGTGAGACGGTCCATAGACCCGTGTGGGATCCTCCAAAAGCCTTATGGAAAGAAATGAAAGGCTCTGAAGGGGCTTTTGGAAGGCTTCCAAAAATTCCGTGGGATGTTCAAGAGGACTTTGTGAGAGAACCTGGAGCCCATTGTGGAAGCCTCTGATGGCCTTGTCGCAGGCTTAAAAGGCCTTTGTGAGATGGACCATCGAACTGTTTGCGAACCTCAAAAAGCCTAATGGAAAGAAATAAAAGGCTCTGTCCGGTCTTTTGGGAAGCTTTTGAAAACCTAGTGGGACGCTTTAAAAGACCCTCGTAGAAGAACCTGTAGGCCATTATAGTAGCCTCTAAATGACCTTGTAGGAGGCTTTGCAGGCCTCTGTAAGGTGGTCCAGAGACCCGTGTAGGATACTCCGAAAGCCTTATGGAAAGAAATGAAAGGCTCTGTAGGGTCTTGTGGAAGGCTTTCAAAAACCCCGTGGAATGCTTAAGAGGACCTTGTAGAAGAATCTGGAGCACATTATGGAAGCCTCTGATGGCCTTGTCGCAGTCTTAAAAGGCCTTTGTAGGATGGTCCACAGAGCTGTGTGCGAACCTCAAGAAGCCTAATGGAAAGAAATAAAAGGCTCTGTCCGGTCTTTTGGGAAGCTTTTGAAAACCTAGTGGGACGCTCTAAAAGACCCTCGCAGAAGAACCTGTAGGCCATTATAGGAGCCTCTAAATGACCTTGTAGGAGGCTTTGCAGGCCTCTGTAAGATGGTCCAGAGACCCGTGCAGGATACTCCGAAAGCCTTATGGAAAGAAATGAAAGGCTCTGTAGAGTCTTGTGGAAGGCTTTCAAAAACCCCGTGGAATGCTTAAGAGGACCTTGTAGAAGAATCTGGAGCCCATTATGGAAGCCTCTGATGGCCTTGTCGCAGGCCTAAAAGGCCTTTGTACGATGGTCCATAGAACTGTATGCGAACCTCAAGAAGCCTAATGGAAAGAAATAAAAGGCTCTGTCCGGTCTTTTGGGAAGCTTTTGAAAACCTAGTGGGACGCTCTAAAAGACCCTCGCAGAAGAGCCTGTAGGCCATTATAGGAGCCTATAAATGACCTTGTAGAAGGCTTTGCCGGCCTCTGTAAGATGGTCCAGAGACCCGTGTAGGATACTCTCCGAAAGCCTTATGGGAAGAAATGCGAGGCTCTATAGGGTCTCTTGGAAGGCTTTTGAAAATCCCATTGGATGCTTAAGAGGACCTTGTAGAAGAATCATGAGCCCATTATGGAAGCCTCTGATGGCCTTGTCGCAGGCTCAATAGGCCTTTCTGAGATGGACCATCGAACTGTTTGCGAACCTCAAGAAGCCTAATGGAAAGAAATAAAATGCTCTGTCCGGTCTTTTGGGAAGCTTTTGAAAACCTAGTGGGACGCTTCAAAAGACCCTCGTAGAAGAACCTGTAGGACATTATAGGAGCCCCTCAATGACCTTGTAGAAGGCTTTGCAGGACTCTGTAAAATGGTCCAGAGACAGTGTGGGATACTCCAAAAGCCTTACGGAAAGAAATGAAAGACTCTGAAGGGGCTTTTGGAAGGCTTCCAAAAAATCCGTGGGATGTTCAAGAGGACTTTGTAAGGGAACCTGGAGCCCATTGTGGAAGCCTCTGAATGGCCTTGTCGGAGGCTTAGTAGGCCTTTGTAAGATGGTCCATAGAACTGTGTGCGAACCTCAAGAAGCCTAATGGAAAGAAATAAAAGGCTATGTCCGGTCTTTTGGGAAGCTTTTGAAAACCTAGTGGGACGCTCTAAAAGACCCTCGTAAAAGAACGTGTAGGCCATTATAGGAGCCTCTAAATGACCTTGTAGAAGGCTTTGCAGGACTCTGTAAAATGGTCCAGAGACCCGTGTGGGATCCTCCAAAAGCCTTACGGAAAGAAATAAAAGGCTCTGAAGGGGCTTTTGCAAGGCTTTCAAAAAGCCCGTGGGATGTTCAAGAGGACTTTGTAAGAGAACCTGGAGCCCATTGTGGAAGCCTCTGAATGGCCTTGTCGGAGGCTTAGTAGGCCTCTGTGAGATGGTCCATAGAACTGTGTGCGAACCTCAAGAAGCCTAATGGAAAGAAATAAAAGGCTCTGTCTGGTCTTTTGGGAAGCTTTTGAAAACCTAGTGGGACGCTGCAAAAGACCCTCGCAGAAGAACCTATAGGCCATTATAGGCCTCTAAATGACCTTGTAGGGGGCTTCGCAGGCCTCTGTAAGATGGTCCAAAGACCCGTGTTGGATACTCCGAAAGCCTTATGGAAAGAAATGAAAGGCTCTGTAGGGTCTTTTGGAAGGCTTTCCAAAACCCCGTGGGATGCTTGAGAGGAACTTGTGGAAGAATCTGGAGCCCATTATGGAAGCCTCTGAATGACCTTGTCAGGGGGTTAGTAGGCCTTTGTAAGATGGATCCAACTACTTCAGATAAGTGTTTTCAGGGGACATAGTAATTTTACCAAATTTGATATGGCCTCCGAAAACGCAGAGGCCATTTGTTAATTATTTGAACAAATTCCATAAAGAGATGCATAAATTTCTCCGTTTCATATAGATTTGTTTCGTTGTTTCACCAGAAAGTAAAATGAATATTTTCCTTCTAGCATAACTCCATTTCATAACCACATATTCTACACGCCTTCTCTTGTTCATCCATCCAGTATCATCGACATGCTTTCATTCTTTCTCCTATTCTTAACCTTAGCGCTCTATATCACCTAATCTCCTTCTTTATCCTTGTCAGGTATTCTGGTTCCCCCACCTATTTTACCCTCTTTCACCACCTGTTGTACTATAATCCGACATTCACCCTCCATCTTTCCCTACCATGTCTTACCATCATCTTCAATTTCATTTCCTAACATTTTTGATTCCCCTCATGAATAACAAATTCCTTCCTCATTCATGTATCACTCCTTTCCATTTTTAGTCTTCAATTTTACCTCTCCTGTCCTTTCTCTCTCCAAACCCAAACTGCTTTTTGCACACTTGCATGATGTTGATCCCCTCTCTTCAGCTTTCCCTTAGACTTCCGACTTCTCACTCTCTTTTGCTCATTCCAACCCCAAATTTTTACTCAATTGCACAAGACTTTCAATACTTGCACATTGATCATCCAAATTCTCGTTCTTCAATCATCCTTGAACCCTCTATTCCCTATGCTTCAAAATTAGCTCATCATTTTATTCGCACACTTTACCCTTCTTCTCACTTGCAGCTCGATGCCTCCCCTTGCCTCAAACCAGAACTCCAAGTAAGAAGATTCATTCTAGAGTTCAACCGTTTCTACGTTGAACTTCCACTTGTACTCTATTTTTCACTTTCTATTCCTGAAGCACATTATCTTTTCCCTCTACGTTCTCTTCAAACTCTCTCGACATCGGATTCATTCCTCTTTCATCCTCTGCTAATAGAAGAACACCATCTGCATACACCAACGGTTAAAGCTAACTGTCACCTTAGGTCCTTACTCCCTTTCTTTCTTCATTTCTCTCTTCCTCCAAGTCTATCAGCATAATGCTAAACAGCAGTGGACTCAACGGGCAAACTTGCCTTAACCTCTCTCTGATAAAAATTCCTCTCATTTTTTATTCTTACTCTGAAACTTGTCTCTGTCAATATTTCTTCTTTTCTTTCAATCAGCTTCTCTATTGCAACGTTTACTTGTCCCCTGCTCATATCGTTTCTGTCTTACTTCTCTTTCTATATTACCTTCCTTTCTCCTTCTTCAACCTTTCATTCTTCTACCCCCAATAGTCCTTCCAGGTACTTCGCCGATTTACTCATTTTTTAATCCACCTTTACTCCCTTTCTTCTTTCTCTTCCTCTATTCATTACCTCCCATACCTTTCCTTCCTTTACTGTTTTCTCCATCTCTTCCATGTATCTTTCCTTTCCCTTCTGCCTTTCCTCGTTCACCATTCTCTCATATTCTCGTTTTCTCCTATTTTACTCCTTTTTCCAGAGCCTCCTCTTCTCTATTCTCTTACACTCTCTTTTATTTCGTCTTGGCATTCCTTACATTCCTTTTGACACCAACCCTTTCTTTCTATGTCCCTTTCCCCTTTTGGTCTTACAGCCTCTTTTACTTTTTTGGTCACACCCTTTATTCTTTTTATTATCTCATATGCTTCTTCTTCCGTACTTTCTAGATTCTCAATCTTCATTTTTTCATCGGAGTCTTCCAACTTTTCTCTTCCCCAGCGCCCTATGTTTTTCTGTCTTGCCTTTCCTCTTTTCATCTTCAATCTAGAATTTTCATGACCTTCTTTCATTTTTGCTATTACCAGGAAGTACTCAGAGCCTATCTCCTCACCCACTTCCATTACCATCTTTAGCTTCCTCACTCTTCCTTCTGCTAGAATGTAGTCGTTCACCGTCTCTTCTTTCCCTGTGGATTTTATTCAACCATCCTCGTCTTCCTTTGTATTTCCCTTACAAATAAACTATCCTGCTTCTCCTGCCAGGTTTAGGAATATCCTACCCTCTCGATCGGTTTCTCTGAGTTTCGATTTCCTCACACAACTCCCTCTTCATCCTATACCTCTCCTCCCTGATCTCTAGTCCATGCATTACGGTCACTCCTGATCAATATCAGTTCCTCTCCTGCTTCTTCTCT
Organism: Neuroterus valhalla; assembly: GCA_011762715.2. Taxonomy (NCBI): domain Eukaryota; kingdom Metazoa; phylum Arthropoda; class Insecta; order Hymenoptera; family Cynipidae; genus Neuroterus; species Neuroterus valhalla. The sequence continues at coordinate 8,218 of WSXT02052480.1, forward strand.
CCACTTCCTGAAATCTCTATATCCCTCCTCTTACCCTCTTCTCCTGTAGGCGCATACTACGACTACCATTAGTTATACGCATTTAATCGATTGTGTTGGGGAAAGCAAACTCATCTGTTAAAATTAGTCGGAATCATGAATTTGTTTATTACATTTTCCACAACATTTATCAATTATTTGTATTATTAAAAAATAACTATGGGCAGACAACAGGGTATCATATCAAGGGGTATTTTTAACATAACTGAAATTCATTTTGGAAGAAAGAATTCCTTTTACTGAAAAGGTGACAATGTTAGGCATTTTGGTACTCAATTTCGTTGTAAAAAAAAAAACACTAATTGTGTGATATCGAAGAATCACACTGAAAAGCTGAAAGCAAAATATTCATTGTCCTTTCTGTCAAGAAAACGAAATAAATCCATTTAAAAATGGCGAACTTATGCATTTCTCCATGAAATTTGTTTAAATAATTAACAAATGGTCCATATAAATTTTATTATATGTCAAATAGAACTTTCTTTATCTTCAGATTCCCATTTGAAAACACACATCTGAACTAGCTATTTATAACTTTTACTAAATATCTATATTTTGTTGATATTTTGTTCATAAAAATATAGGTTCGACTCATTACTTATACTGATACACATTCACACACTGAACAAAAATTTTTAATTTATAATTTAATCTCTCTTATACCTTGGTCAAAATGAACTTTAGTAGACTTCTCAAAATATAAGGAAAGCTGACCATTATCTTTTGTATTTCTTGATTTGAGGAGCGATTTCGCAGAGAAATACAAGTTTTTGTTTTCTGCCGTTTTCCGATCATAAATCAAATCGACGATGCCGAGTTCCTACAGACGATCACGTACCTGAAACACCCTCGCAATAACGCCATATGCTGTCTTAATTTTTTCTTGTTAACAAATATCCTCCCTAACAAGAACAGATATACTTTTCTCCCCTACAGTTGTGAGCAATTATTTTATCCCTGAATCGACCCTTTTTTCTGGTTTTAAACGAATGGGAATCATGTAGAAAATACTTTTTCAGGGCAACGACCATGAAGTCCACTGTGCATATAGATATGAAATTTTCGATACTGATTACACAGCCTCACAAAAAGAAATTTTATGTCCTGAGGGTGAGACAGTGTTGATTATTGGCAAAGAAAACATCCACCACGGGCAAAGAGGCGCTGCTGTATCAAAAAAAATATGGCTGCCGCAGGGCTTCAGCATGCATATTATTCTAAACCACTCTGAACGTTTATCAACAACAATACTTTCTCAAACAATATTTTTCAATGTAACAGTACCACTGACAAATTTCGGTACTTTGTGAAAACTCAAATCAGTGTTAATTTTTTGTTGGAGTTACAATTAACAACACAGCACACACTGCCTTTGCGAGAATCGTTTCCTCTTCTATGGTTCCGTGAAAATTCCATTTTCCAAGTTTCATATTATCTTTGTTAACTTCTCATTTACTTCTGACTAATTAATCTGGCTAATTAATTGCTAGATGGCCATCAGGTCTCGCAATGCAAGTTGAAATTTCCAACATGCTTTTTGTGTCTCTGGAACCGCACCCGAAGTTCATTTGACCCCATCACGTCAGGCTTTCGACATAACCTCTAAAAGTCTTCAAAGACTTTTAGAGTTTACCACCTTGGTCCGATGTTTGCCCGGAAATTCGTCATTGCGTATGGGGGGGGGGGGGGGGTAACCGGGATTTTCAAATTGTCAATATAGCACATTATCACACACACACGCGCACACCCACACACACACGCACACACACACACACTGAAGATACAAATAAAAGTCCTGTATCTACAAAGCCCTATTTAGAAATTGCAAGCAAATCAAATTTACAATGGAACATCCATATGCTTTTAACAAATTTCAACTCTCCTTGCCACATCACCTGAGCTCCGTTCAGGCGCAGTGATTGCGCTCCCCGTACAGAGGGTCCAGGGACAGTGTAGCAGACGAGTGTACCACGTGCTGATTGGCTCCGCCATCGCTAGTTCTCATGTGCGATACTATATCTATATATACCTATAAAGTATTATATATAGATATACTACATAGTTCGCCACCTGAACTAGCAATGGCGGCACCCAGCTAGTCTGCCACACTGTCCATGGACCCTCTGTAGCTCCCCGCACCTCACTCTGCTAGTCCAAGTTCAAAATTTCGAAAATGGCCAACAGTAACCACGCTAACTGTTTGTTCTTCTTTCCACCGTCTTTTGAGGTTTTGTACTTTTCTCCCGGTATAAAATGATGTACAAAACTTCTTAAACTTCAAAATGAAAACATACTTTCAAAAATAATTTCAAGATCTTCTTCCTTCATAAAAACACATTTTGATATAGAAAATAGTACAAAAACAACTAGAAATGCATAAGCAATTATTATGACAATTTTTTATGTATTCCTATTCGTTCTTCTATTGTTTTCTGCAATTTTTTTAGTTTTTAAAGTCCATTATTTGAAAAGTGTCTGGGTATTATCGCGATTATCTGAACGGTCATCTATTATCTTATCTTAGGGATATGAGTATACGCTAGATGGCTCCAACGTCGACTTTGTTATGATTCAAAGAATAATCTCTTTTGTTTAATTTTTCTCTCTTTTGAAATTCATCTCTCTTTGTGAAAATTTCATCTCTTCAGGTGAAAATAAATACTGTTTCTTTGAGAATCGAACTGTTTTGTTTGTTGACACAGCTTCACATTTTGTTGAAAATTGAACTCATCTGTGATAAATTAATATTTTTGCTAAGGACTTATCTATATGGTTGAAAATTCTTTTCTTTTTTGGATGTAAATTAACAATTTATGACGGAAAATGTGATCACTTCATTGCTGATAGGAAATAGATATTCCAAAGTTAAAAAATGAACAACTTGAACTTAAAAATTTGACAGTTTGCTTGAAACTTGTTTCCTTCTCGACGATTTTGTTTCCTCTTCATTTACATCGTTTGCTGGAAGTTTAATTAAGTTGTTCGAGGATTACAATTAATATATTGATTTCAATTCAATTTTTATTAATTATTTGTTAAAAAGTTTTCATCGTAACTTCAAGAAGTTTTTTTCTGGTAAGGAGTTTATATTTATACTGTTGAGATTGAAACTAATGTTTGAGAATTTTCATTTTTTTTATTAAAAATTCAACAATTTTGTATATAATTAGCCCTCTTTTTGAAAATAAATTTTGAGGGAATAAAAATTCCTATCTTTTAGTAGAAGTTTTATCATTTTTATTTGGAAATTCAATAACTTTATTGAGGAGTCACATTTCTTTTGGTTGGCAATTCTACTATTGAATCGAGAGTCCATCTTTCTTCTTCTGAAATTCCACAACTAGAGCTTTCTTTGCTTTAAAAATTGTTTTTGGTTAAAAACTCAACAAACTGGGTGGAATTGTTTTGTGCTTGATTGGCATATCTTTTTTGGATGAAAATTCAACTCTCCTGTCAAAAATTCAACTATTTCGTGGTTAATGTATCTGTTTTGTTGGAACAATCGTTTTTGTGGAAAACTTTACTGTTTTGTAAAAAATTGGTCGTCTTTAATGGGAAGTCAAATAAATTTTTTAGGATTTGTTTTATTCTTGAATCAAAAAAAAAAATATTTCCTAATTTGTAATTCATTTCTTAACTAGGAATTTTCCAATCTACATTTATTTAATTCGGTATCAAAATCTTATAAGGTTCAGGTAAAATAGAATTTGTTTAATTGATAATTGTGCAATCTGCTTTGCTTGAAAATTCCAACTATTTCGTTACAAAATAGTTTCTTCTGTTGAAAATCAATTTTTAACTCAAAATTTCATTTCTTTCCCTTCTATCCGTAAACTGATCTCTTTTGGTTAAAAATCAAACTGTTAGTTTAAAAATTCGTGTATGTATTTGTAGTTCACGATAAGTTGCCTAACTCAGAAATAAATTGCCCCATTTAGAAATAAATTGTCCCTCAAACACATATATGTGTTTGAGGTACAAATTGAAGTATTTGATAGAAATTTTCATTTACTGATTTGGATGTTTCGAATTAATAAATGAAAATTGGAACTAGAAAATCTACTGTTCTACCGAGAAAATAGATTTGTAGTTCTTCTTCGTTACTAAGCGACGATCTTTTACTTCAAATGTTTATAAAGTATTCAAAAATATTCTATTTCATCATTTTACCTTTAATTCTTCATTATATTATACAAATTCAAAACTAATGGAACTTTTTTATCTCTTGTTTCTACGAAACTCCTAATCTTTATGACCTAATTTTGTTAGAATATTATGTAACGATTAATTACATTCATGATTCTTATGAAGGTAAACAAATTTTTGTATGACAGGGTTTCTCAAGGTTGGACCCAGCACTGTTTTAGAGAAGGCTCATAAGAATTGGATGAATAAACATTTTTGGGTAGATTCAATAAAAACATCATATGATTATTACTATTTCTATGTATTTTGCAAAAATAATAATCCGGTCAGTTGGAAACTATTCTAATTTTCCGAATTTTCCCGTTACAACTGTAACATCTAGCGTTCATATCATCGACATATAGAAATGGACCGATCACGCTGTGCAGATCTATGGAATGGGGTTTAGAGAGAGAGAAAACATTTGAGCCGTCTATCGCCCTTTGTCTATTCCAGAACTGTGTCAAGTGAATCGGAGGCC
>WSXT02052491.1:0-12921 GCA_011762715.2 Neuroterus valhalla
AACTGTAACGTTCGCGAAACGTCGACAACATTTGTAGTTTGTACACGATCGAAACCCGAAACAATTTCATTTTCATATATATAACTTGTTTAGTACCTAATAGGGTTTTAACTTATTTATGTAATCCAAATTTAGTCTCGATCCCTAATAGAGTTCCCTTTTCACCTTACAGTTATAGTAAGCTTCTTCATTAGAAATAGAGAATGTTTGTAAAAATAAAGAATATCAAATCCCCAGGTAAATATACTAACGCTGGAGCACCTCAAGGCTCTGTTCTTGGTCCTCAGCTATTCATCATAGAACCAAACGATGTACATGTTACAAAAAATGTAGAGAGAAAACTATCCGCTGATGACAAAATTTTTTTTCAAATTTTTTTTTCTGTTTATAGGGATAGATACTATAATTAATAGAATGCGAAACGCTGCGAGTAAATCAATTGAATATTTCAATATATGAAATAATAAAATTAATGTCTTTAAAACACAAGCTTTAATCTTCACGAAGCGTTGAATGGTTATACATGACGTAATTAAAATACATGAAACATCCATAAACTGGTCTGACCATGTAGTTGGTCTAGGAGGTACTCTGGACAAAAAACTGACCTTTACAAAATATGAAAACGTTGTCTCTCGAAAACCTATCGAAAATCTGGTAACCCTATATCTATTGTTAAATCAGAACTCCTGATTGAATATAAAAAGCAAGCTCTTAATTTACAGAACGATAGTCAGACCTGTTATCACTAATGCTTTTCCTGCGTGGAGTTTCACCTACAATGCTGAATAATCACCTTCTGCTGATATATCTAGTCAGGGGCGGCGCGGCGCCACCAGCATGGATGCCATGAAGAACTCCAGACATGTAAATTTCCAGCCATGTCGATTCCATACATGGAAATTCCATACATGGAAATGTCATACACGGAAATTACATACATGGAAAACTGGACGGAAAAGATCAACAAATATTTTACTTTTGCTTTTGTTTTGTGTACCTTTTACGACGTTCACCACGTACCTGAGATTTGAGGTAGAATTTTTAATTTGTTGAATTCAAAAAATGAGGCAATTTGCAGCGTCTGTTCCGAAGCAATCAATAAACATTTAATCCCGTACAGTTATATGAGGTCTCCAAGTGTAATAATTTCACGCGGAGCTTTCGTTGAAACCGGATTTAGCACTTTGAAAAACGCCGTACAAACGTTCCGGAGAATTGAGAGCAATGCATTGCATTGCTTTTCGATAGAAGCTAAGACAAGTTCCGAAGAAACCAACGTTATCCAGCTTCTATCAACAGCAAAGCAAAAGGAAATAATAGAAGCTAGAGTAGCTCTAACCAAGATATTCACTACAGTCATCTTTTTGGTTAAACAGGGACTGGCTTGAAGAGGAAGTAATAGCGACGAGCGCTCAAATCTTTTAGAGGCATTGAAAATGAGATCAGAAGACGTTCCAACACTTGAAACCTGGCTTAGCCGAACACATAATGTTTGATTACATCACGGCATAATTAACGAAATAATAAGCATGGTCGCCAATGAAGTGGAGCGACACCATGTAGAACTAGTCAGGTAGGCCACCTATTCTGCTTTAACTCTTATTGGAACTTCGGATGTTTCCAGATTAGAACAATTTCCTATTTGCTTTAGGATCATAACTGAAGATTTTTCAATTAGGGGAGCTTTTATGGGATTCTACTGAACGGAAAGGACAACATTTGAAACGCTGTTTAGTTTATCTAGTCTACAAGCTCGCACAAGAGAAGTAGAACCTAGAACTCTTTTTGTGCACTGCAATCCACATACACTGGAACCAGTTTGGAATTCAGTTTGAGGTTGCAGTGTAATTTCAACCTTGTAGTTCAAGATTCAGTGGAAGAGGTACAATGTGCTCAAATCTCATCGGCGTGACAAAGGACATGATGAATTTTGTACGTGATTCTCCAATGAGACTTGCTTGGTTCCGGCATTTACAGTCTACAAAAAGTCCACAGTTATCTCAATTTGGTCCAAACAAGGTGATTCCAGAAATAATAATCATTATATGAATTTATTGATAGTTCAAATTGCTCTATGGTCTCAATAATGATTTCGCTCTATTTTTCGGGTGTTGCTTGAGAATAAAGTCTCTCCTGAAAATTCATGACAAAGATAATTATGCAGCTGTCACGGTTTTCTTTGAGGAGATGATCGCAGACCGTACAGTAGACTCCACAGAATCGGCTGAGCCAGCAGGGTTCCTCAAACAACTCCAGAGTTTTGAGTTTTACTTTTTGCTTACCGTGATGATTGAAATCTTCCACCGAATCGGAGTACTGAATACGGATTTGCGAAAATCTGATCTCAGTGTAAATGAATCTTACAAGGCAGTTGAAGCAGTCCTAATCAGTCTCACTCAAAATCGGGAAGCTAAGTTCGACAAGGCATGGGTGCAAAAGATTTGAATTTAGAAGAGCCTGAAGTACATGCGTTTTCAACCGCTGAGAGATTCTGAAGAAAACTTTTCTTCAAAATTTTTGATCAGTTCGTAAGGGGTCAGGCCACCCTAGTGGCCCAAAAAATAGGCTTTTTGGGGATTTTTTTGCAGAAATACTAGAAGGTAAATCGGGATTACAGAAACAGGATTTTATTATGCATATCAGTAACTGCTTGAAATGATTTTTTCGAAGCGATTTATTTCAAAATGGTGGCTGTGCAGCGTTCTTGCGATGACCTCTCCTTTTTTTCATGCCCACGGCCTGACTAACAGCTCCCGTAATTTTCCAAATCATAATGAGCCAATGAATTTTTTTGATTATATATAATAAATTCTATAGAAGTACATGGGATTTTTGCGATACATTGTTTTTTAGCCAAATGGCGCACTTCTAAACTAGAAAGTGTAAAACTTGCCTTAAAAAACGTCAGATAATTTTTAATAACAAATGAAATATGCAGCATAGGAAGAAAATCCTACGTACTTCCATAGACAATGTATTTTCCAAGATATATTCGGAACTTAGGGTCATTCGGTTGAAAATTGACCGAGTTATGAGTCCGGCCAACTTAAAAAATGCAGTATTAGGATGAACGCGTTCGAAGTTGGTCTCTTAATGTGTCCAAATGATGTTTTTCTTCCTTCCTTCTCACTGTGCACCACTCTGTCACTCATTGTAGAAACAAATCAACATTTACACAGGGAAAAAGAAATTGAATTTCACAGAAGTATCGAAAAAAAACGAGTGTTTGTCGACCAGCATCCTTTTCAAATTCGACAAGTCCAAACTCGTCGAGACTCGAAAACCGAGTATCAAAGGTTTTTAACGGCCATAATATTTTGGGACATCATTTTCGAAGTCCTAGGGGATCATTTTAAATGAAAAAATAAAAATTGATTTTTTGGAAATTCTAGGATGGCCTAACCCCTTAAGCTCTATGAATAGTCGGTTTGCATCTGAAACAATGGACCTTCTAAACACATTCGAAAACTTTGCGATTGGTCAGAAAGGCTCTTGTGTTGATGAGATTATAAAATTTTCATGAAGGTTAAGATTTCGACTCAACAAAACTTAAATTGCACCATGATATGTTTTTAGACCTAATTTTAAACAAAAAGGTGAAACCTCAGTGCATAAAGGACATTGTGATTTTTCAAAAGATAACGCTGGGATCAGTAGTCTTCTTCCAGAGAACAAGAAGCTTATACAAGTTTCACTGACTATTCCTAGTAGTTTGTGTACGAATGAACGCGCATTCTCTGCTCTAAGGCGTCTCAAAACGTATTTTAGATCCACAATAGGGCAAAAATCGCTAAATAATATGGCGATATTGCATATCCACCAAGATTGTTTGGATAATTCAAATTTGAATAAAATAATGAACGCATTCATCTGCAGGAATGATGTACGAAGTAGAACCTTCTCTTTTTTTCCGTGCCATTAAGCCATAATCCTTTCCGGGGTAAGCGTGATACGTAAAGAGTTGTCGTTGGTTACGTTGGATACACGAAAGGACACCAGTCTCCCGCCAAAATGCTAATTGCACGCGGTATTTCCTAACAGTTACCCATCCACGTATTTACCCTTTGAGATAAACAAAAACAAAAAACAAAAATAAAATATTTTCCCCTCCCTGCCTCCCACCTCCTCCCCACTTCCTTTCGCTTCATAAACTCCAGATATGCAAAATATGGGCTGCACCGACCTTGAATTCTAAATGTCACGGTGCTCCACAGCCGGTTTTAAATCGAACAAGAATGTCAACGGAAATGGTCTATTGAGTTCCATTCAATATCGTTAAGCCAATATATTCCCGTTGGAATAGGAGTCCTAACTGCTCCCCTTGCCCATAAATCTTGTAAACAAGATTATGAGAAAAAAATTTTTTTTATTTTTTAAGAATCATCAGATATACATTTTTATTTGTGTGTGCATGTATATATTTGAATGAAGTTTTTACCACTCGCAGCTTTTACCCCATAAACAACGCCAAAGATGTCGCCATGGATGTGGTGTTGCACATGGTTATATCAAAAAAAGATTTTTTTTACACAAATTTACAACGAAAAATAAGAAAAATAATCAAACATTAAAACACAAACTTTATACAGAATAAATGCGTTCTTAATATGCGTGAATGAAAATCCAACAACTGGCAATCTTAGTTGTTCTCCATACTTTACATCTTCAATAAAATTTCTTTTATACTTGCTCCATATTTTCAGAAATTTGCGGTGCACGCTTTCACCTGCCTGTTCTGACCATAAACCTAATCCTTTATTGTCATTCAATGAACTAAAAAATTCTACAAGATGTTTCACTAGTATGTGCAACTTCAAAGTTATACTAACATATGTACTCAGTAGAGCTTTCTTCAAGCTATCAATTTGAGTTTTTAATGCAGAAAAATCCACCGTCGTCGTAGAAAAATGATTCTCAACTACTCTGCTTATAGCTTTGAATGCACTAACATAAGGTACCATTGCAATTTCACCAATATTTTTGTAAACTAATGGATCTGAAAGTTTGTCTGCTCCTTTTAACAACGTTCTGCAAGCATTTCTTTCGAACACATTTCCATGATAGTTTTTTGCAACCCATCTAAAAAAAAATGATTAATAAATCCATGTAAAATGTACACCTCAGGAATTATACACTTGTGAATAACTTTAACACAATCATGTTCATCGAAAAGTGGAGCGTAGATCGTTCTTTTGCATTCTTTGCCATTGTTTTTATTTCGTTCATTGCCTCAAACTTTTGTAAATCATTATTTAAATCTTAGAAAGTCTTTAAATTTAAAGAATCTTCATCACTTTTTAAATTTCATTTGGTTCTGAGATCAGTCACAGAAATAAAACAGTAGGGACATGGATAGGTTGCAGTAGTTGTTTGTTCACTACTTGATCCGCCATCTGCATACGAACTTCTTTTTCGAACTTGGTCAAAAGAATCTTCCATTAAATCTTCTGGACAAACCGACATACATACTTTAAAACAGCCTTGTCCTCCGTCTGCCATCAATTTTATTTGACAATTGACTGAAAGTTTTCGCTTTTCAATAATAGTTTCGAATGAATCTCCAGCGTTTGTCCACACAACAGGTCTCTAAAGTTTAGTTTTACTGCCTTCCACGTCAAACTCAAATACATCTATTCTGTAAATATCTTCTAACAATTTTGCTTGATTAGACACATGTTCTTTGTGATATGAAGGCACGCACTTTTTTACACCACTACACCTTAAAAGTTTACCAATTTTCCCATGGTGTTCATACTATGACAGTAATAGTCTAAAAGTGATCCAGTTTTTCTTCAGTAATAAAAATCTTATTTTCTTGTATTCACAGGCAGATATTTTATAAGTGAAAAGACAAAATTTCAAGATATTCTTAAAAAATGAAGGATAAACACTGTTATTTCGTAGCACTTAGAGTGGTTGAAAATTCATTTAAATATGTGCATGCACACACAATTAAAAATATGGATCTGAAGATTCTTAGGAAATTGAAAAAAATAATTTTATATCTTGTTTTCAAGATTTATGGGGAAAAGGAGCAGTTAGGATTTCCATTCCAATGGGAATAAATTGTCTAAACGATACTGAATCGAACTCAATAGACCATTTCCGTTGACATTTTTGTTCGATTTAAAACCGGCTGTGGAGCACCGTGATTTACGAACCTTCAACTTTTAAACATAAAAGAATCCTGCATATATTGCATAATCTATGTTCATTACATGCAAACGCAAACTCTCACTATTGGTTGATAATATTCAACAAAAATTATTGTTTCTGATTCTTCTCGTTCTTAGTTCTTCCATGAAACTAACTTTGTCTTTATTATTAAAAAATTCTGTTTTTCTCTTCATATTATATTTTTAATAAGATAAGATGGTAAGTCGTGGTTTATTACGTTGGAACATCAACCTGTAAGATTATGTAACTACTTTCTATTACATTCATATGTGTAGAATAAATAAATTGAATTAAATCAAAACTTCAAACATACAATCAACCGGTATAAGACACTATGAAGAGGACAGTTTTTTACCTAAGGTTCTGAGGAATAGCCCATGTAACTTGGAGTCGGATTTTGAATTCACTCGATGCCTAAGGCGCGCGTCTTTTGGATCTCGGGCTTTGAACTTGATAATCAATAAACCTTGCAATACGCGCAGACTTGAGTCCTTTTGTAAAAACTCGAAGATTTTTTCAATCCCAGCCTAATCCGTGCATCAATGGTGCTTTCCCAAGAACTTCTTTTCCAGCTCGCTTTTCAAAAAACACGTTCTAGTGTCTTGTCTCACAATGAAGAGATTGAAGACATTCTGAATCCCTTTTTCCAGTTCCTCTGGCATGACACGTTTCGATAGTTAAAATGAATTTTCTCAAAGAGAGCCCGGAAAACGGAAATTTATTTCTAAATCACATATAGGACACGAAATAAGATGGGGTTGAAGAAGATCTCCGTGTTTTTAGAAACGGAATTGGTTACTCCGTGTTTCAAGATTAATATCTCGCATACTCTGTCTAACAAATAGAATTTTTTATTACTTCGAAATCGTTATCACGATCAGAACAAAAATTATGTGTCATATTGGAAAATGATTTTTTTTTTTAATCTGTAGATGTTACACGGAGAGAAAAATCTTGAGCTGCGCACCAGCGAGCCGCGGTGCTGAGATCCGTGACGTGTGAAAGTCAGTAAACTTTTAAAGTATTTTGTACTGTCACGGAGCTAGGGTACGCGGATCGCGGAGCAATAGTGCGCGGATGGTGGATGTCAGCACCGCGAGGTGCAGATGATTGAATCACGGACATGGGGAGCGCGATTCGCGGTGCTGAGATCCGCGATCCACAGACTATCGCACCACGGGCGGCACGCGTCAACCCTTCGAACCTCGGATCTGCTGAAATTTAAAACGCGGATTTTGGGAATGCGGACTCGCGGAGCTGGAGTGTGCCGAACGAAATTCAGAGCACTGCGACTTGCATCGTTGGGAATCGCAAATCGATATTTTACGTAACTTACAATTTTTTCAATAAAACTTGCGCCTAATATTATTGATTATTGCAGCATCCCAACTCCTGATCATATTACTGACAAAATATTTTATTCCAAAACCTGAATGTTTGGAACGATTCGTTTATTGTCGAGAGTTCCAAGAAGTACCCCAGAAAGAGAAAAAAGCTACAAGAAAGTGTTTTAAAAGGTTTGAAGAGACGAAACTTATAATTTTGTTGATTTTGAAGTATTTGGAATCCTGACTAGCGAGAGTAAATATTATTCTTGGAAAGCTTTTTGCACAACACTGACTCTACGAAGAATACGGGGGAAAGGATAGTAAAGAGGAGACCCTGAGTTAAATATAATAGGCAAGGGGATGCGTTTGCTACTTATTGTTACTGCAAAGGGTCATATTCAAAAGGGTCGATAAGGCGACATTCTAAAAATTGCCCTAGTAAGCGTAGCGGAAAAGACAAGTGCTTGATGACCCTTAGCAGAACACTTGTAGGTAATATACACGAATCAGCCTCAGCAAAGTGAGGGAAACAATCTTCACTAATCTTAGGGTAGGCGATGTTGTCCGTGGCATCCGATACGATTGGCCCGTTATTGCGTATGGCAAAAAAACTTGCGTTGAGTACATATTGCTACACCAATATGACATGATTCGAGCACGCATTAGGTTGGTTGGTCGTTTGTTGTTCTCTGTAAAAGAGATAAACCCTGTTATATCGATTAAGCTGAAATGTTCGATGCCAAATACTACGACGAATGCATCGAAGGTACAAGAAAAGTGTCAGGCTACAATGATCAGTTTGGCACTTTCAGAACACCTTTTGTAGCAAGGGCGCTTGGAACTTTAATCAAAAGCATCGGACTCATCCTCCGAAGTCACTGGATTGAAGCTCATGAGCCAGTCGGGCAGAAGAACACGGCGGACTTTCTTAAAATCCTGGAAGAAGATTTTGAGGTTTTGATAAATAAACCAACTATGGAAACACAACATAGGGCGATGAGGAGAAAAAAGGTTTCTCTACCTGCTTTCGGCAACATTAAAATGTTGCACTTCTTTTCAAAGGAGAAAATGGAGGAAGTTCTGCTAAATTTGCAGGAAGGGTATTCCTTCGTGAAATGGATTGCCTTAACAGAGCCAACCTTGACTTCTCTGCAACTTTTTAATCGTCGTCGAGCTAGTGAGATCAAAAGAATTGAGATTAGCGACTTCGAAGTGCGTCAAACACTTGACGACAAAGCTAATAAGGATCTTTCCTCAACTCTTCCACTCGTCTCGAAGAAAATCGCCGAAACATATGCTCGTTCCACCATCCGAGGCAAGCTTGGGAGAATCGTTCCTGTGTTGCTGAATCCAATGCACGTCAAGTGCATTGAAATGATTCTAGAAGGAAAACGTGTCGGATATCGCCAACTTTATGAGCCACGCAAAAGAGATTCATAAGGCGATTCATCGACAGCCTATTATAAGTCGAAAAATCGGTAAAATCTCGCAACTTCTTGAAGCCGCTCAAGGAGAGGATCTCGCAAAGGAAGTTTCTGGCCAGAACCAACTTGACACCGAGTCTTCTAGTTTCGAATCCGATTACGACGACATAGCGGTCGGTCATCCGAAAAGCCTCTACAGACTGATTGCGGACTTGGAGAACAATTAGTCATGGAGTATTCTCATACAACAGAAGAAGCTGCATTCCACGCCGAGTCATTAATTCGGAAAGAAACAGCAAGGCCAATGAGAGAAAGCCTCCATGTAAGTAAGAATTGGAGTTCATTGAAGATAATATAAGAGACATTATATTAAATTATTCTTTGTTTTCAGCATCGCCAAATCACGGTACTATAAAGCGGAGCAGATGGAACAGGGAGGAAATCGAGAAAGTGAAGGAACTGTATCACGGTCATCTTCTCAGGGGGACGTTCCCAAGTGCCGAGGAAATAAAAAAGGATATTGAAAATCATCCAGTTCTTAGCAGACGATCTCACTAGAAAATCGAAACCTGGATGAGCAACGAGAAAAAAAAATCAAATCAAAATTTAATTAATGCGCTTAAACTTAAGTTTTAATCCATACAATTACCAATCTTGAATTTATTGAATATTTCCTCAAAGTATAATATTATGTATGAACTAAAAGGAATAAAATAATTTCTGTAACATGAGAGAATATAAAAAAACATTGCTTATCATAGTGGAGTTCAAATAAAGTTTTATTACAAGAATAATAAAACATAGAGTGTATGTTTATAATTGGATATGAATCGCCTCACGCTTCTATTTTTCATATTATAAAACTTTATTCAAATTCTCTTATGATAAGCAGTGATTCTACCATATTTTCTAATGTTAGAGAAATTATTGTATTCCTCCTTGTTCAGATATAATATTATATGTTTAGGAAATATTCAATATATTTAAAATCAGTAGTTGCATAGATTATAACCTAAATAAAAGTGTATTTTGTTTTTATTTCAATCTTTTTAGTTTCATTTGTAATTAACTACTCACCGTACAAAACGTTTCAGCCGAAATATATTGCATAAAAGAATATTGCGACAAAACCGAATCAAATTCTGTATTTCATGAAAAATAAGAATATTTCAATGAGTGAATATTATTATGTTTTAATCGGGCTATTTCCATTATTACTTACCTACATTAAATTATGATATTTGTAACAACTTTCGGATAAAGTAAGGTGAAAAATAAAAAGTATGCTTGCGAAACATTCTCATTTAGCATACATAAAATTATATAAAAAATATGTTTAAACACTGCCAAAACATTCTTTTTCAGTAAACACGAAAAAAATTTGAAACATTGATAATAACTAAATGGATTTATCAAGTTATGTTACAGATCAATCTCTACAAACATTTTTTGAAGAACTTTTTACTAAGTGCAGCAAGTCATTCTTCAAAATCATTCCTTTTTTGTACAGTGACTTATGCAGGTGCAGGCCGGTGTGTATACTTCAGTATATCTTTTGCGGCGGCAACGCCATCTGTGAGTCATTTTTGATACTATTCCGTATTTTTTAAATTGATGAATTTTATATGATATATCGTTTATTAACATCGAAAATTAATCGGAAACAAAAATGTCAGGTGCGAACGTTAGGTATGCAAAGTTATGTATTCATGAATTTCTATAGAGACAACTCAACGTAGAACTGTTGTTATAATGAAAATAGTGATAACAATCATATAAATGTAATAAATTATGTTATAATTTGTATTGTAGAATCATTTTTCAAAACTTTTTACAAATTACTGCAAGTCATTCTGTAACATCATTCCTTTTTGTACAGTGACTTATGCAGGCCGGTATGTCTTTTGTGGCAATAAGGCCGCCTGTAACTTATTTTAGAAACTATTCCGTTTTTTCAAGTTGACGAATTCTATATAAGGGGTGCCAATAATAGATCGGAACCCGGGGTAAACCATGCTCGGCTCCTCTTCACCGGACCCCCAACAATTGTAAAATTGAATTTTGTGAAGAATTAAAACTGCGGGCGAATATTAGGCATGCAAAGTTTTACTGTTGAAACCTACCTATAAATAGGTGAAAAGTGCGTATAAAAATTCGTATCAACCTCCAACGACAGACAAACACCGAGGTAGAGCTAAATAAAACCGTATAGAAAGAGCAATGCGCGTTGTTGAAGTTGGAATAAAACTGCATCATTATTTGTATACGTAAAACTATGTATTCAACTATGTATTCTCTATATGAAAATTTGTGGATTCGAATTAATATGTTTCCAAGGTTGCTGACGGATAACCTGGGCGTTTCGCAGCGCTCGGCGGCGATGAGTACGCCGGTATGCTCTCGAGCTGTGTGCCTCCCATGCCATCAATAAGTTTGGTGACAAAAGTATGGAATAACTATTCTGCAGCGCGAGAAAAACAAAGAGGAGTGGCGAAGTTGCGTATGGCAAAAGCTGCCTAGGATTCGGGCCCAAATCTGAAAATGTCCTTACACTGGTATAACACCGGCAAAAGGAGATTTAATCCGATGTTTGTGTGGTCAGACGACCACTCTCCGAGCAAGGATAGGTTGAACCAGGAATAACGCCACTACCACTCTCTTGATTCCAGTGATGCCACTCCGTCGGCGGGTGGCTGTCACTTTTGGCACTGTCCCTTCACTGTTGCAGTGATACCTATCCGTCGAAGGAATTGGTGAGGTTGAAGGTGGATATGAAAACCTGATCTCACTTGCGAAATGAACCGCATTTATTCGATTCGGGAGAGGACGGAGCGAACGCGACTGACCTCTGAGACTCTCCAAAATGCACTGATATTTCTGGGCGCTCCTCGACGCTCGCATGCCTCGCACGGAGCTGCCTGTGGCAGTGGGGACGGCGTCCGGCCCGCTGATTGGCTGTGAGACCACCCACGGAGTCGCAACCAAGCGGTGGGGGCCGCCAGCTTAGGCCCCGCGGCCACGGCCTCTGCGCGTCGGCGGTACACTATTTTAGAATTAATACTCAATTCTCAATTTTTAAATAGAGATTAAAAATACTCATAATCGGCTTAAATTAACCTAATTCTTACCCTGAGCTTAGCTCTATCCCAGCTTCATGATTCCGAAGGAACCATTGAGCTTGGTCAAACAGAACGGTAGTTCGGGTTTCATTGTTGATAACAAATAGGAAAATGTTTTTTAATTAAAAACTCGACCATTTTTATGCCTAATTATCCTCGAACTACCATTATATTTTATGAAATCGAACAAATCTTGGTTCTAAAGTATTTCAACCTATCTACTGGTCCTATTTTATTATTTATTAAAGGAAGTCTAACAACTATAATTTTAGCACAGATTATTCATTAATGTGCGTGTGAACTTTGGAAAAAGTGTGCACGCACATCAATGGAGATTATTTATTTAGGAAAAAATGGTTTGTCTAAAAGCAGTTATTTGTTTTATAATTTATTAATCATTTCTTTTACCGTATTTTCTATATTTTCCCTTTTCCAATAATAATAATTAGTTTTCAGGCCATCTAATGCGCTGGTAATGTATTTACATATTTATTTTTATTATTACGAGAAGATGTTCATTCTCCTATCGGTTGAGCTCCCTGCTTCACGACCAATGCGACTGAGAAGGACAGATGTTTAGGAAAGAGAGAGAGAGAGAGGGAGAGAGAGGGGGATATGGAGGGAAAAAGGGTGAGAGAGGGGTGGAGAGGGTAAAGAGCACGCGTTAGAGAGAGTGAGAGTCGATGCCGTACGTGACTAGGCCTGACGCCAGTTTGTCGTTGGCAGCAAGCGCAGCCAGGATACGTGTTGGCAGGCTGTCGTCACTTAAGGCCATTCTCCAGTTAGAAACGTCGATTATTATTATTATTTATCAGCATTTGGAACTCGAAAGTTCATTGCCTCATCTACCCGAGACCGCCACGCGTCCCT